>APFE030497625.1:39762-91019 GCA_000404065.3 Pinus taeda | reverse complement strand
AAAGTACTGAAAGGGTTGTTCCTAGGTCAACTTCTTGGATAATGAGCTGATGTCGACAAGAAGTGACCCATCGTAGGAGGGCCTTAATAAATCCCACATCTACGACATGGAATGAAGCAAATGATTTTGGAGGTGAAAAACGATCTAACGATACAGGATTCAAGGTGGCGGTCATGAAAAGAATGGAGCGTGAATGTATTGCAGTGGGTGAGACACAGGTGAATTCTCTGAATGACTTCTCTTGAACATATTGGAGACATTGACGATGGATTGGTAGCGTTAACCCCAAAGATGGATGGTGTGACGGACCAATGGTGATATGACCAGTGAACGGAACAACCCAACCCGGCTCGGATGCAGAGAGAAAGTGTCATGTTCAAGAGCGACTTGCTACCAATAAAAATTTTTCAAGTTTTCTTCCCAATTTTCCCCAGTCATTGCTGGCCAGTACCTCTTTATTTTTGTCAAGCTTGAGGAGGATAACATATGCTTGTTCTATAATCCGCCCTTCGGGCAAAACTGTCGCTATATTTTAACGAGCCTAGAGACAATGAAACTCGTTCTCGTCCATTTGGACGAGTTTGTCGCTATTCGGTTTTAACGAGTTTAACAACAAAGATAACTCGGTCCTTTTCAATTTTAGAGAGTCTAAAAGGGACGGAAAGGAAACTCCAAAGATTATTTTTCGTCATATAATCCCTTAAGTCTGAAAAAGCGTAAAATAATACAAAAGGGATGAATTTTCGATAGTTTTAACGAGCTGAACAAGACAAGCGCTCGATCTTTTGTGTAATAATCCCTCAAGTCCAAAAAGATTAAAATCTAGAGGAGGGATAGAACTTCTGATGACTTTAACGAGCCGGAGAGGCTAATCGCTCAACAACCTTTTCATATTTTACGAGTCAGTTGAAAAGAGCTTAAAGGAGAGTCATTTTTCGAGGAATGAGTGATGATTTCGGGTAGCAGCTGATACCAGGTAAGGTTTGGAATTTTCCAATCACGGTAGTGTCACAAGGATGGCTAATAGAATCACTCTTCGCAGATGTTCCTCGAAAGGATAAACAATCAAATGGAGGTGAATGATTGGCTAAAAAAATAGAGTGGAGGTGATGATGAGAACACGACCAAGGCTCAAAAGATGATGATAATACATTCACAATGGTTATTTACCAAAAATTGGTTCATTTTTTAATGAGCTTAAACTCTGGGGGAAACATTTTCTCATTTCTTATGTTTATTTTTTAACGAGCTTGAATTCCGCGTTAAAACTACTCATGGCGGGTTTATTTTTAAACGAGCTTGAACCCTCAAGTAACACTACTCGCCAATCATATAATAAGGATATCTCATCTAAGATGCCATTTTTTATGGGGCTTGCACCTTTTGAAGCTTTGCCCCAGATCCTTTCTTTATGCAAGCTAGGAAACAACCAACCTTACGAATTTAAAGGGTTAGAGGGCCTAAAAATTTAAAAAATAAATGGTCGCTCTTCGCTTGCATGCGAAAAGGTTTGCATGCCTCCAGGTATAGCGAAAAATTCCCAGGTTACCATGAAAGTTCTCCATCCACGTCGCAGAAAAGATGCTTCCTTGGTGATGTCTACCGAAATAGACAAAGGTGAGTGGTGCAGTCGCCTCCACTCACATAACATTGACGAGTGAATCTTATTCCAGTATAATCCCATTTTCCTGTCAGGATGGGTGTGTCAGACTAGTCATATATCCTTCGAGGATTACAACCAATAGTTCTGACCCAGCATCATCCTCCACAAGAAATCCCTTCTTCACCTCAAGTAAAGCTTACATCACCCAACAGTATGAAGTTTCACCAGAAAACCAACAACACTTCTCTACAGGATACAAGATTCCAGCCTCTGGATCTTTGTGATGAGGGATCCATATATAGATGATTGTAGAGGAGTGAGTCATGTTTTGAGGTCTTGATTAGTGTCTTCTTTCTGATAGTTCTTTATTCCACTTGGATACTGATGATCTCTTACTCATCCCTGGTCAAAAACAGAGAGGCAAGTGTCAGAGGGAAAGTTTCTGGAAGATTCCATGATCTTCCAGCTCGCAAACTGTCTCTGCCATTTTTCCATTCTCACCCATTGCACCCTACAGAGGGGCCATTTAGTATGCATCGCAACCTTTACACTGGGAAGGTGATATGCATCGCAACCTTTACACTGGGAAGGTGATATGCATCGCACCCTCTGCACTGGGTATTCAGTATGGTCCAGGTTTGACCATTTATGAGCAGTTTTTAGTGGAAAACTTCTGGGAGATGATGTAATCAGCTGACCTTGTTCCTTTAGGCAGTGAAGCAACACTTTTAGGGACTTAGGAGCCCTCAGTTTATGGACATTTATGATTGGGGTTGAAGTGCCCAAAAATGTCTATAACACTTTCCCAGGGAATGGTTCCCCATTCATCTTCACGAGATGAATTGTGCCACCATTCATGATCTCCTTAACAACATATGGTCCTAACCAATGCATTTGAAATTTCCCTAGAAATTTCGTGAACTTGCTGTCATATAGCAGCACTCAATCATCTATCTTAAAAGTGTGCAGCTTAATATGCCTATCATGCCATGCTTTCTCGCATTACATTTGCACTTGTTGGTGAAATCCGACAAGAAAATGGTCCTCTTCTAACTCCATCAGCCGTGAGCCATTCCTCCAAGGTCTCGCGATCCACCATCTCTGTCAAAGATGCAATACATAAACTTGGCACAATATACTACATAGGCATTATTGCTTCAATTCCATAGACCAAATTGAACGGTGTTTGGTTGTCAACTTCTTGTAGGCCGGCCTATATTCCTATAACACTGTTGGGATAGACCTTCGTTAGCGCATTCTCCAAAATTTTGTTAAATCCTTTCATTGTTCCATTCACCTGTGGATGATAGGGCATTCTCTTTTGATGATATACATGGAATTCTTCAAGCATCGCGCTGATCGTTTCATTCAAGAAATGTGTACCCCTATCACTCATCAATATCTTAGGGCATCCAAACCGCGTTAAGACATATTCAAATAAAAACTTCGCAGCAGTGGCAGTTGTATAATCCTTCACTAGTTGTGCTTCCACCAATTTGGTTAAATACTATGTTTCCATAATGATATACCACGCTCCCATCTTCTTTCCTGGTGGTTTTATTGGACCTATGAAATCAATGGCCCACTTATAAAAAATCTCCAACGAAACTTGAGGATTCAAAGATAAGCCATCTCTTCACAAAGGTTTCCTAGTCCTTTGGCAAGCATCGAACGCCTTGAAATATGCTTAGAATCCTTGTGTAATGTCAACCACCATAACCTAGCACGCAAAATATTCTGCATAGTTGATTTTCCTGCGTAGTGACCTCTTGCCACTCCTCCATGTGATTCAGCGAGGCTACTAGCACGTTTAAACTATGGAACATACCTTCGTAGTATCTCATTTGTTCCCATTTTATACAAGTGACCCACAATTATTGAAAAATCCGTAGTGTAGACTACTAACTCGTTGTTTTGCTGGGAAGAATATCCTTTCAGAGCTATTCCTGTTGTTAAAAACTGAGTGATATCCATGTAATGGTCATCTGCGATGCATATCATAAAGAGTTGCGCATCCAATAGTCTTTCCTCCAAACTATTTGGTTCTTCACCTATTTCAATGCTTTACAGATGTTCTGGTCTTGCATTCAACCTTCCAGGCTTCAAAATAACTTCAAAGTCATGTTCTTGAAACAACAGTAACCATCAGCATATATTCCCCCCAACATAGGCTTATTGACTAGGTACTTCAGCTCGGAGTGATTTGTATACATTTTAAAGTGTCCACCCAATAAATAATGCCTAAAATTTTACAATGCGTAGACCATCGCCAACCCTTCGCGCTTGGTAGTGGAGTATTTCTTCTAAGATTTTGATAACTTCCTGCTTGCGAAGGCTATTAGATGATAAATCTCTCATTCTCTTTCCTGTGTCAATACTGCACCCATCGCAATGCAAGAGGCATTTACATGCACATGGAATTCCTCCTTCCAGTATGGAAACACCAAAATATCGGCAGTTACAATATTTTCCTTCAAGACATCTAGGTTACAATGACATTCTTTATCCCAACAAAACATCACATCTTTCTTTAATAAACTTTCCATCGGTGCGGTTATTTGAGCATATGCCTTGATAAACTTTCTATAATATCCAGTGTGCCCCAATATCGCATGCAGTTGTTTAACATTCCTTGGAGCCTCCAAAATTCACAATTACAATGATCTTCGTAGGGTCCACCATCAGTCCTTGCTTACATACAACATGGATGAGACAAATCCCAAGGGGAACACAAAATATGCACTTCTTCAAGTTCAACATGATCTGGTACCTTCGACATGTGTCCAACATAAGGCACAAACTCGCAACGTGGTGCTTCACCAAGCCAAACACAATCCAATTGTCAAAATACACCCCTAAGAATTTATGAATAAATTATTTGAACACCACGATCACATCTCGGGAAAAGATTGCAAGCGTGCTCTTCAATCCAAATGGCATTATTGTATATTGAAAGCAGCCCCATTCTGTTGTGAAGGTTGTCTTGCTTCGATCTTTCGACGCGATATTTATTTGATGATATCCCAAAAATCCATTAGTGAATGAATAAGCCTCCTGTCCTCCCATGTTCTCTAATACTTCGTTAGTAAATGATGTGGGGAACGGATCATGCACACATGCATCATTGAGATTTATTAGATCTACGCATATATAGATTTCACCTTTCTGTTTCTTATCTTGAACTACCATCAGACTTACCCAATCTAATTCCTTTACTGGCTCAATAATACAAGCATCCAACATCTTATCCATTTCTTGGTGCACCTTCTCTTTATACTTTGGATTTAGCCGATAATGTCTCTGTTTAATAGGGTTTGCATCCGGCTTCAACATAATATTCAAAACACCTAAATCTCTGATGATCCATTTCAAATCTGAAAAATTCATTGGGAATAAATCCTAGTACTTGCGTAATAGCTTAGCTACCTTATCAACTGTATCTTCATCCCAGTAGTCGCCTATATTTGCGAACATAGGTTTTGCTTCAGATCCAATGTTTACCTGTCGAGTTTTCAAAAGGTTCCTATATATTCTGGTTCAACACCTTTGGTCCTTCGACTTCATGTTGTCCTTCTATATCTGGAATGGTGATATTCCATGGATCTTATTCTTCTTCTTTAGCAGTCACATTGTAACACTCCAGCGCATGGCGCAGCTTCGTACTCCAATCCGTCTGAGCCCGTTCTATTGGTTCCTTCGGTGATATGAATATAGCTACTTTTATCTCTTGGAGTGTTTCATCAAAGCTAAAATTTAATAGAAAACTTTCCCTTAAGATATCCCATTCAACTATCCCATGGCGAAGCTCCGTCTCCAAATACCAATTCATTGGAATTGTATCTAAGGTATGACAGAAAACGTGCACCCATTCTGGTTGTGGTTTTGTTCCTCGGGCCTTAGTCCATGGACCATCATGCCAAATGATTGCATGGATTATCCTTCCCACTGTATTTTTCTGTCATCTGAGTATTAACATAGCCAAACCTCAAATTCATCATCCTTTGGTATTCCTTCCATCCAACAAAGTTCTCCTTGTGCATACCCCACCAAGGGGCAAGCGTAGTGCGCAGTGCAAACTCTAGTGCCTAGAAGTGATGTTCTTTTGGTACTTCCCTTTCAAATTCATCCAAAAAAAGCTCCACATTAGTCAAACCATCATAATGCAGAAGGTTCCTTACCTCATTCGAGACACACCACAGTGATTTGGTCATCATATTGCATTAGAGCGTAGATACTTCGTGCAATTGATTCTGCCAGTGTTCAAGCTCTTCATCTGAATTTGAAGTGCAGTAGCTATCCCTATCCCACACAATTCATTCATCAACCTTAGGATTGATCCAATCCTCATCTCGCACTGTTATTTTGTATATTTGATCCAAATCATCATCACTTTCCATGATCGTGAACATGTTTAGTATAATGCGCTCCTTCTGCAGGGTCTAATGACACTACAACCGTAAGCTTCTTTTCAAATGTCATCTTCCACTTCTTTAAGTTGATTACCCCATTCATATCAATATCCTAGTCAATTCCTAGTAGTGTGGGGTATGGGTTACTATCATCCACTATTTCAATGACCTCAAAGTTAGCCAGCGTGCTCACACCTTCAATGTCCACCGTTATACCATATAAGCGCCCCATTGGAGTAATCTTCTGTTGATTTTCCATGTGCAACTAAATAG
Organism: Pinus taeda; assembly: GCA_000404065.3. Lineage (NCBI taxonomy): Eukaryota > Viridiplantae > Streptophyta > Pinopsida > Pinales > Pinaceae > Pinus > Pinus taeda. The sequence goes on along the minus strand of APFE030497625.1, from coordinate 84,734 downwards.
GAGACCATTGCAGTGCAAATCTCCCCATCCCCTCCCATGTTTGCTTAGGTAGGAAATTTGCATCAGACCCTAGATCCAATATTACCTGGTCCAATTCATATTCGTCTATATGTGCAGTGAGCCTCATCTCCCGTCTGGTGCACTTCTTATGCTTACCAATTTTAATCACAATCTGCTATTCAACATGAGTGTTTTCTTTAGTTGCGCACTTGTCGATTAACTCTTGCAACCCTTCTACCGCTTTTTGATCGTGCAATAACTTCATACAGGTCTTCAAAAAACTAGCTAGTACTGAAGGATCTACCTCTTGCATCGCACTAGTCTCTGTCATTTTCTCCTCACTTCTTGAGGTAGAAGCATCAATGAATTTCTTCTTTACTTCCATGAAGGTCTCTTTAGTGCGATTAAGATCAAAGTCTACTTCCTTCTCAACAGCCTTGCGTGCCCATCCATCATCCTCAGGCTTATTACCTTTATCTACACCAGTCACCATACCACTTTTCAGTAATATATTTATGCTATGATCTTCTTCACGGGGCTCAAACCTCATCATTTGGATGTTCTACATAGCCTGATGGGGATGCACCTTCTTTTCATTCATTTTTTCCATAGGGACCTGACATTCCTCTATGACATGGTTAAACTGTTGACAATAGTGACGTGAGGGATGCGTGGGGTTTGTGCAATCTCGTGCGAAGTTCCCTGCTTCGCCACAATTATAGCATATTACTTGTGCACGCCCTCAACCCGGTCTATCGCCTCTTCCTCACCCTAGGAATTCTCCGCATGCAGCTCCTGTGCCCTAATACCGAGGCTGGTTTTCTGCCTACATTCAGTAGGTAGGGGTTATATCTATCATCAACTCGTAACTCCTACAATGGTGTTCATCATGCCCCACAAATTTACATAAATTACAAAACAACTGCTGAGGGGTCTATACAAATTTCTGTAGTAAATGGTAGTTATTAGTAGCATTCTCTCCTGTAACTTAATAGATAGTGCACCACAATACATCTCCTATACTCGTCCCAAAGCTATTCTCTGGTTTCAGGGGAACAATCCCTCCCCTTATAATATGGTTCTTATACATCGAGCAATGGTCCTTATCATGTCCATGGCTCTTGCACTTCAAACACCAAACCTCAACGTGCACCTCTTACTGGGATTATTTTCCTTTCTTCAGACTCTGCAACTCCAAACACAAGATTTCCAATTGTGAGTGAATCTATTGCACTCCTATATTTGTATCTTGTATGGGTGAAGCATCCAACCTCATTGCTATTTACAAAGCTTCAACTTGCATTTCTATCTTTTGTTGTGACAGAGGCACTCTCAAATGCAGCAAGAGCGACGCTATATACCAATTGAAATGGTGGGAATCTGTGATTATCATATTGGCTTAACTGATCAGGAATTTCAATCTTTGATCAAATTCACAAGGTGTCTCATCTACCTTATGTTGGATTTCCTTAAATTCAATTACTGATTGTGATTCTAACTTAGGCTTACTGAACTCCCTGTTCAGAGCTTGCTGGGTATCTGCCAACGTTGTGTTGGGGTTATAAGTGAAATACTTGATGTACCATGTTAATGCGTGGTCCTGTAAGGCTATGACCAGCTACACTTTCTTAATGTTGTCATCCGTAATTTGCTGTGCTGTCCATATAACTCTTGCGACAAATGAAAATTGTCTAGGTTCTTCGCTCCCTACTCCTTTAAAAATCAACATTTTCATCGCGTTTGCCATGTTGAATGGTGGAGGGGTATGAGGCGGAGGTGGAGGTGGAGTTGGAGTGAATGGATGAGGTATCCTCGAGATACCTTACACGATTCACTGAATTGCTCTTCGCGGCGTAATCAACACCATCCCTTCGTCATTGGTTAAAGAGGGTTCAATGAGTGGAATATATTTTGGGCTTGATCCTCCATTTCTTGTAAAGAATATCTTGCTTCGTGTAGCCCCAAACATCAAGGTAACTGCATAACCCTCTTTCACATAACAACATTTTAATCCTAGTTTTTAATGATTTCAAATGCTTACATCACGGTCCTTTAAAGAGCCTCCATTTCACTTTGCTATAATTGATATTTTTGTCAGCCGTGAAATAATTCACAAAACTTCTTAATGTGTGATCAATCAAATGATCCACAACCCGCGTGATATTTCTTTTTTATGCCTCCAGACATTGTACCAGTTTAGGAGTCCACACTATAGGATCGTTAAGCCTCCACATCCCTTGACTATTAGCCAATATAGATAATCACTCGTGTAGTTTGTCAGGGAAGAAACAAAAGAACGCGTCAGTCTCATTTGTGTACAAAAATATTTGCAACCACTATTCCTTGGATAATTTAGGGCTCCTGTTCTCTTGAGCCGCAAAAGCGTGCACGTTTCAATTAATCCACTTGTCAATTTCCTTCTTTGTAGGAAACCATTTATCACACATATCTTAGATAGATCCTGGTTTCGGCAATGGAACCATTTGTTGGCTTAAGGGGGGCTGACCCAGGTCCAGAGTTGTTTGTGCCAACCAAAAAAACCCTAACTGCTTTCCCTTTCGACAACAACCTACATAGTGCAGGTTGCAGTCTCACCTGAAATAGTATTGGGGGACGCTAGACCTAGGTTTTTGCATCTAGAGACCATGTGATAAGTGATCTCAAACCTTTGTTGCTTAGATATGCTTTGCGTAGATCGGTATCTTCCTATTACCCACCACTGTAACTATAAGGAAATGGCTTCTATATCTTCACGAAGGTCTGCGATCAGACTTTAGGGACTTAAAGGAATTAGTCTGCCAACTTTCGCACACTAATTAATAAACCTAGATATGCCTTCGCACAAATCTATCCAATTCATTAGAAATCATAACAGAATTAACCCTTATCTTCGCAAAAATAGATAATTACATAAGTCATGCATAAATATTATAGATTTAATCGATTCGTGCAACATTTACACATTATTCCACAAAAAACATATCATTGAGTGACATAACATAGCATGAACAAAATTAAGAATAGTACTCAAAGGCAAGGTATTTCTCCAAAATAAGTCTTTATTAAGTTTCAACATTCAGTTTACAAACTTCTCCACCCTGCGCACTCAGCTGTAAGGGTCCACACACTTAGCTGTGGACTTACTAAGGCCTCCTGCACACTTAGTTGCAGGAGCCTTCCCCTTTCACCTAAGTATAGGAAACCGAGCTTTCTTGCCTTAGTACTTTCCCAAACAATCTCTATCTTGACTTGTCTACCTCGTAGACTCGTAATGAATCAACTATATATAGCTTTTTCCATACAATACCATGGTTCGCAGACCATGGGTGAATCTAAAAAACTGACTATCACTTACCCAAACAAGGGGATGAAGCCCCTTTGACTCTTATCTAGCTGCGCGCTCTGCATCCACATTTCGCGGATACTTTACATTCTTTACAAAACTTAAAAAAAATAGGTTAAAATAACCCCAAAACTGACCCTGGGGACATATCCCAACAATTTTTGGACTATGTATTACTCATATTTATATAATTAACGTTATGAAATGCAGTGGTTTCAATTTTATTAAAATGAAATGGTTAGTGTTCATTTTACTTGTTTAAAATATGTCGGACGGAAAGGAAGCTTGAGATGTAATCTTATATTATCGTTTCATTTTATTTTCATTGTGTCCATACATAAGTAATTATTTAATCTATTTTAATGTATATATTTTTTTTCCTTTATATATGTGCATGCTGAATGAACAATGATTCTATTATATGTAACCCTGGAGCTCTTCCGAAATTATATTTTACATGTTAGGTGATGGAACACAAAATCTGAAGAGATACAACAAGATATGAGAGGGTAATGTGTCTCCCAAAGATTTTATAGAAATTATGTAAAATGATTGCTTGTCAGGTGACTATCATATTGCAAAGATATGGATATCGGGGTGAGAAAAATGTTAAGAGGTAGTGCTTAGGACACCCCTATACGGAAGTTACTATCGAATGTCGCTCCGCTACCAATGAGCCTCTATAGCCCCAACGGAGTCATGCGCTACATCGCTAGTAAGATTGCCTTTGTTTATTATTTGTCCAATTCATTAAGGTCTGTTGTATTTTCAATTGATTGCTTTCATAGCTTTCCATTTGCAAGACACAATAGGATGAACCACATTGGATATTTCCAATGTCACCAATGTCGCTCCACTGCTAACAAGTGTCTATAGCCCAGACAGAGTCACCAACATACCCCGCTTTAACCAAAACATAGGGGATGCGTAGGCCACACACTGAATCCCTCGATGCTGCTAACCTTTCTCCACTACCAACAAGCGTCTATAGCCCCAACAAAGTTCTCAACATACCCCATCCTAAGAAGGTAGGCTAAATATTAGTGAGAACATACTGTGATAGTTCTTTTTCATACAGGAGGAAAATATTTTTCTTTACCGACTTAAGTTATAGATGTTTGCAACATAAAAGGGTCTCATAGGACTTACAAAGATGCATAGGTATAAGGTGATCTCCAGGACATGAGGCAAGGGATCAAATGGGATCCAGATTTTTTTAGGGTATAAATTACATAACCTCAAAGCTGATTGTGTTTGAGAACCACCCAAGGAACCATGAACAAATTAACAACAACAAATTCAACACTTAATTTCTTTTGAATGGGAAAAAAACTCACATAGTTTTAAATTTTTCTCTTTGTATCTTTTAAATTGTATAAAGTTTACAGCTTCATTCCTCCATCTCAACTTTTTTTTAGTTAATAACTTTCTGTGTATAAAGATTTCATTTCCCAGTTATTTCTTGTTATTGTAATTAATTTATGTACACATTTTATCCTAATATATACATCATGTATTACTAATCATTCCTTGTGGTTATTATTAATATACTTTTTTATTTTTATTTCGTATTATTATTATTAGTATTTTTTAAGGAAAAGGTTCAATAGGCAATGTAATGTTTGAGGAATTGACTGTTAATGACATGACCAACTTCCTCTCCTTCAAAATTATTGAGGGAAAATGAGCTTTCCCTCTCAAATCTATTGATAACAAAAAGTCCTACCCATAGGCTATCAAACTTCTCATGTTTACTGGGCTCTTTGTACTCTTTTCCCACTTTGGAACCCAGTCCCCAGGGCAAAAAATTCTATTCTTAGCCTGTTTGTCAAATTCCTGTTTGACTCTAGACTGGTGTTGATTTATTCTTTTAAAGACCAATTCTCTCTCTGCTGCATCTGGATCATTTGATTAATCTGTCACTGTAGGTCAATGGGTTCCTTGTTAATCATTTGGAGGCTCTTCATAACTTTAGTACCCAAGTACAAGGGGAATACAACATCTAGCCCGTAAACAAGATGAAAAGGAGAAGTACCAATGGAATTTTTGGTGCTAATCCTATCAGCCCATATTGCATATTTTAGTCCCACATGCCAGTTATGTTTTTTTGGATGTAAGGACTTCTTCAAAATTTTAACAATATTCGTCGTAGTGGATTTAGCAAGCCCATTCCCGTGAGGGTAATAAGATGTCAAGTGCCCCAATTTAACTTTGTAGTTATCACAAAAATTTTGAAATGTGTTTGAGAAAAAGGGCTTATTATTGTCAACTATAATTTTCTAGGGCATCCAGAACAAGAGAAGATATTCTCATCTAAAAAGTCCATTACGATCTTATCATTAATTTTTCTCAATGGTGCAACTTCCACCCACTTTGTAAAATAACCAGTTGCGGTGATGATCCAATCGTGTTGACCGCTAGAAGGGGGTTGGATTTCCCCAATGAAGTCTAGACCCCATTGCTGGAAAGGCACCTCAGTTACAATAGGATTAAGGGGTAGCGCGATGAGGTTTTGCTTCCCTGCAAAAATCTTGCATTGGTGGAAAGACCTTACTTTTCTATTTACATCATGAAAAAAGGCAGGCCATTAAATGCCACTCCTTAAAATTTTATGGGGCATAGCCCGCCAAGCATAGTGGCCTCCGCAGACCCTGCTGTGATGTTGGGCGATCAAATAATTGGGAGAACATAATTTAAAAGGATAACTACTGGATCTTTCCAGTATAATCTGCCATATGTAATGCAATAACTAATAGATTTTAATTTAAGATATCGTTTGGAAGCTTTTCTAAAGGAATTAGGCAGCTGCATAGTCTGAAGGTAAATAATAATTTCCTTGTACCACTCGGCTAATAAAAAATCAGGATGAATGGTAGTAGGGTGTGGTGGAGGTAGCAACAACTGTGACAACTTATCTTGTTGACCTTCCCTTTCTATAACCGAATTCTCAAGAGAAATAAAATTGATGTTGAGTGCATCAAAGTTCACCTCGGTTAGTAACTTACCTAACCCCTTTCCTTTGATGATTTTAATAGGTTTTAATTCCAAATCGTATTCTTGGATTTTAACAATCCATTTTCCCCTTCGCCCCTCGGTGTCATGTTGTAAGAGTATATATTTTATGGCATGGTGAAGGAGATATACTATCGATTTAGCCAACATAATGTGTTCTCTGAATGCCTTAAGGGTTTTTACCAGGGCGTAAGCTTGATTTTCTATAATATTATATTTCAACTCAGTATTTTGGAGAGACTTACTAAAAAAGGCGACATGTTGTTCATACCCATCTTGGTTCTTTTGCAGCAAGACTGCAACGATAGTCTGCTCGGAAGAGAATGGAAAAATGATGAAATCCTTCGTGCAATCTTGGTTGATGAGGACAAGAGCCTCCATAATAGCTCTTTAAATTTCTTGAAAAGAATGCTTTGATGCTTGATCCCATTGAATATCATTACCATTTTTTAGCATACAAGTAATATTCTTGATTATTTCTGCGAAATTGGGAATGAATCTTCTCACAAAATTTACTTTCCCTATGAATGCTTGGACTTTTTCTAAGTGTGAGGGAAAAAAATAGTTTGAATAGCCTGTACTCTTTCAGATTAATCCTAATGCCTTGGAGGGATACTATATGCCCCAATAACTTCCCTTCGGTGATCGCAAAGAAATATTTCTTTGGATTTAGTGACATGCCAAGCCTACAACACTTCTAGAAGTTAGCTTCTAGGTGTTGGTCATCATCGGAAGAGAAGGCAACCATTTAATCTAAATAGATGACAATGAATTGATCCTTTTCATCGGTGAAGGCAATATCCATTGCCCACTGAAAAGTTGCTCCAACATTCATTAACCCAAAAGGCATTTTTCTGGTACATGAATGTACCCCAAGGAGTAGTGAAAGCAGCCTTATATATGCCATCCTCATGAACAACTATTTGGTTGTAACTAGAGAATCCGTCCATCATGGAGACGCAGGAAACGCCCCCTACTCATTGTAGAATGGCGTCCATTTTTAGAAGGTGATAAATATCTTTCAGGGATGCTCTATTTAAGTTCCTAAAGTTTATGCACAATCTAATTTCGCTGCTTTTCTTCCTAACGGGTACTAAATTTGCGATCCAAGCGAAATATTGCAAGAGAACTATAATATTCGCATCTAAAATATTTTTGATTTCATTCTCAATAGGAGGAAGTAAAAGGGGATTAATATTTCGAAGCTTTTGTCTGAAAGACTTAGCTCTGTCTTTTAGGGGAATCTGATGCTCTATTATATTTCGGTCATAAGCCTTGAGGTTATCATACGACTAGGAAAAAATGTCAGCATATCTTGAGAGAAGGTGAATATAACATTATTTCATATGAGGTGGGAGTATCTTAGATAAATTAATCAATTTACTCTTAGATGTAGGGGAAATGTCAACAACCTCTACTTCAACATTCTCTGGTTTAAGGGCTGGAGTAGCAACAATGTCATTATGATTCGAAAATTTTCTACAAAGGAATCAATCCTCTTGGAATGTAATTATTTTTCAGTTGAATAACATCATGGTTTCCAATCCTACAATCTAAATGAGAGGCACAAGTTGGAGGTATATCTACATCCTCGTCTTCATGGATGCAATGGTCTGAGAATTATCCGATCAATTGTATAAACCTCTTAATTTCTTGCTCATCCTAGAATAGATGCCAATGCTTGATGTTGTCAAGTATGGAGGGTCTATAAAGGACCCTATCTAAAACTTAATCCTAAGTCCATTTGGTGGGACGAAAGTGGTCATCGTGACATGCAAAGCATCAGCTAATTTATTTTGTTGACGGGGGACCGTAGTAAAATTAATTGCTAAGAAAATTTATCGACTAAGTCCCAAACCTGATTCCTAGAGGCACGCAAACAAGGGTGTTTAGTCTGACATTTGTTTGTCACCTGCTTAATTACCATTTTGGAGTCGCCAATCACAGATAAATTCTTGATTTTAATTTTGCGCGCAGTTTCTAATCCAAGGAGAAGAGCTTCACACTCGGAAATATTATTGGTTGTTTCAAAATTTAGTTTAAAATAAAAAGTAGTTTTTCTTAGAGGGTGGTATCAGAACAACACCCGCACTAGATCCGATCCTAGAAGAGGCACCATCAAAGTACATCTTCCAAACCATGTTAGGATCCCAAGGGAAAGAGAGGAGATTAGTCTTCTAAGCTAGGAAAGAATTCTCTTCCTTTGAGAGGGAAAACAAATAATTCCCCATGTTTTCCTTGATTGTGTACACGAAGGAATTATCAGGATTGTCTTCTGAATTGATTGTGTAAGTTAACCTGGATTCCCTATAAAGATGGTGAGTGCCTCCTCCAAAAACAGGGATGGTAGCATATGATAAATCTAACTAGAGGGATCCACCGAGTTTAGCACTCCAGTTTCTAGAAAGAAGCATCCCTTAATTTGTGAGAACATAAACCACAACAATATCCATGACAATGCTTTTAAGTGGGACCTGAGCCAAAACTACGACAAGATCTTTGATGATGCCTAAACACTTAACCCTTCAAGAGTCAAAATAATAAAGGTCATGATACTCTTGGGTTATACTTAATTAGAGTTTCTCCATGAATTCTTTGGGCATAAGATTATGAGAAGCACTGGAATATAACATACAGTTGTGGAGGTCCCATTCATGAATCTTAAGACTAATGTAAAAAGGAGGAACTGTGGAACCACTCTTTTGTTCTGCTGGGCCGAAAGAAATTTTAGATGCGTCATATTTTACATTGATTACGTCAGTTAACCTAATTTACTATGGTGATTAATGAGAGGTTTTAAGGAAATAATATATTTCTTCCTTATAGTTAGGATGTTTCACAATTTCAGCTAAAGGCATGCTGACCCTAAGTTTGTTTAACTCATTTTGTAAATTAAAATTTTTTAGGTGGGGAGACTCGACCTCTATAGGGTTAGGTTTATTAGGGGGTAAATCTTAGGCTTAGCCATTGGAGGCTAAGGATTGATTTCCCTATGAGGTATCAACTCCTTCGTGGGCCTAAGATTATATTTATACTGAATTTGATCCTCCAGCTGTTCTGAACATTGTCGAAGCTGGGAATTTGAGAATTCTCATTCAAGGTACTCAAGGGAATCGGGGGATGCTATGTCAAAGGAATTAATATAATTTAGATTGGGGTATTCCCCTTCTTCCAGATTCATTAGTTGGCTCGTTATGTCATCGTCATATTCTTCGATAAGATATGAATTTCTTAATGAAGGTTGAATGGGGGGCTCATCGGGCTTCTGTCCTCGCTGCAACATCTGTTTTGGATGAGGGCGATTAAAGAGAGCCTAGTTATGCTAGGGAAAATTTGGATTATGATTCCACGGATTGGGATGGAAATTGGGATGGACCAAAGGATTCATAGGAGGAGGGGGAACAAGTATATTTCCCACTTATAAGCGTTGAATCTTATTGGTTATGGATTTGATAGGTTTTGACATTTCCTCAATCCTCTGCTCTTGCAAAGAGGAAGAGGTGGGGAGCTGCTTGGAGGCGTCTGAAACTTTTTTCTTACGTTTAGACTTAGTATTCTGAGATAACCTTTTTCCCATAGCGATGAGATTTCCATCACAAGCACAAGATTTAGCTTGCATGTTAGCTAATGTCACAGGCTCTCTTTCTCGTAGAGCGTATGAGAGATCGTCATCCATCGTAGTAGTGAATGCCGCAACCGCGGCAATATCAGAGGGGTGAACTACAAGTGGGAGATGGTTATAACACTTAGTAAATATTTTATTAAAATTAGACACAGATTCATCTGGTTTCAACTTCAAAGTTATAAATTCTATAAGCCAAAGTTGATTACTCTTATTAACCCCATATTGTTTTATAAACAATGAAATCAGCCTGTCCATGGAGTTAATGCTATTTGGATCAAGGGTTCTAAACCACTTTCATGGCTCACCTTCAAGGTTTTATATGAACATCCTCATGCAAACATTGTCATATTCCGCCCCTAAATTTTCACAATAATCTTGAAACTTGACAACGTGATCCTCGGCGGTTTGGTAACCTTCATTATCGAACCGTGGGAGACTTCGATCATATTTTTGGGGGAAATCATGTAAACCCCCTTGGATATCAAGGGGAGGATACCGGGTGCTAACCCAAGAATTCATAACTAGATGCAGAGGAGAAAAAGGAGGAAAAGGAGTAAAATGAGGAGCTAAATACTAAGACTTGTTAAGGGGAGGAGGTGGAATATTCAAAGGCGTGGATGGTGTAAGAGAAATTACAAGATCAGGCTAAGAGGATGATGATGAAGCTGCAACTTGAAATCTTGAACGTGAGGGCTGGAAATTCCAATCGCCCGAGGATTAGGTGACAACGGGTAATTGTGTTTAAATTTGTTGAGATGTTTCCTCCTATTTGCGATAGTAACAAGCACTTCAAGGTCGTCTAGAGGAGGGTCAGTGAACTCAGATGTTGATCTGGTTAACCTTCGAGGGCATCTAGATTTAGAAAAAATACAAAAAAAGGAAAGTAAAGAATTTTTAAACTACATGAATTTACAAGTCAACTTCTAATTAATTATAAAAAATACAATCATAAATATAACAGAGTACCTCAACAATGACGGACGTGCACTTCCGTAACAACCTTTAGACTCTGCGAAGTTGTCATCGTCCAGGGACATGGGGGTTCGATTGGGCTTGTTCATCTTCTCACTCTAAAACTGCCTAGTTTTGTTGTAATTCACAATGAGTCGAAGAAACCTGCAATGACAATTTATATAATCCGTTAAGGACGTTGCATTGATCAGACAAACCAAATAAAATATGTGGTTGAACAGGGTTAGAATTAGTCATCCACATATTAAAACTAATATTCCACAACAACGATGCCAAAATAATATTGGTGCTTAAATCGTTCCCACACACAAATGAATTAAGTACACATTAATTGAGGAGTAATCAGTCCTCCCACTCTAGGTGTCACTGCTGACATCCAACACACCACAGGGGGTAACCTTGAGATATGGACTATTTGATTTTCAATTAGAAAATAGAATTACATCAAATAAAGATAATTGATCGTTGTAATAAATAGTGGGAGTAACAGAAGAGAGGAACACAACTTAATAGGTCTCAATTCCGAGAACCTAGTTTAAGTGATCTAAAGGAGTAACCATAAATTTGGACAAAAATAATAGAAATAATTAAGAAAAGGAAAGAAAGAAAAGGTAAAAACAAGAAAATATTAACGTAAAAAGTATTCGCCAAACTTAAAACATAAAATGTGCATCAGGTGCAAGCATATTCATAATTCCGCTGTAATTTGTAAATAAAAGAAGTTAATAGTAAATATTGTGAATGACAATGCTAACAAAAAAGCAAAATTCCACGATTTTGGGGAACAAAGGAGACATACAAACAAAACAAATTTAGCCAAAATAAAGAATGAGATAAAAAAATTTGCAATCACAATTAAGACAAGAATTGTTGTAAAATAAAAGTTCAATCTTCAGTTACCAATAATTCAACACTGATCATTTAGCATTTAATTTGATAGTATAGATATCGAAACATGAAAACCAAATGATCTAATTCCTAAATGAGGGCAAGCCTCAGATTTAGTTCTCCATGATTGCAAATCAAAATAACAAGGAAAAGTGAAAGAACATAAGATCACCTGCATAGAATTTCAGATTTGAAAATAAAAACTGTGTTACATGTACAATCCACTTCTGTATAAAATAAGTTCTCACTTCTGCAAACAACCCCCTCGTAATGGGAAACATGGCCTTTTATAATAATCTTCAAAATATAATGGTTTTTTGTAACTATCTTTTCATAAAAACAACTCACATTCGAATTAAATAAACTTAAGTAAAATAAAATGAAAGACTAGGAAATAAAATGATTAAACATTATGGCGTTGTCGTAACTTTGGAACTTTTGATTTCTTAGTGAACCCTATAGGAGAGAGTGTGTGTGCACCTCGCATCCTGACAGTTGGCGTATGTGTTGTGATAAATGGGATGTCATCCCAATCCTCAGGTTGGTCCGTAATGGAATGCATAGGCTGAACAGGTTGGGTAGACTGTGAGATAGTAGTGAGTTTCTCAATTGCGACATTGTGTTTGAAGCTATTCTTTAATTTCATCAACTTGTCCCACTCGGCGGTAGGTAACCGAGGCATGATTTTGTATTTGGTGATCACTACTACCAAGTGCGACCTTATTTGGTACCTAGTAGTGGGCATGTTTTGTATAATTTTGTTTATCCTAGCTTGAATAATAAAGTCTCGGCAAAGAGCGTTGACAACTGTGGATGGGCCGATTGTCTCTTCTCCCAACATGTTCAAACAACCTAAATCTTGCTATGTTAATTTCAATTGACCAGAGAAGGTCTTCTAAGATATAACCCAATTTTCCTTATTCTAGAATGAAGGCACACCAAATAGTCCCAGATAGTGCCACTTAGTTATGAAATGATCAATCTCCTTGACAACTTTATCAAATTCATCTCGCATGACCTAGGCAACAACCTGTTTTTCCTTTAACATGCACAGGGAATATATGCATTTATCCTTAGTAGGTAATCCCATTTGTTCTAAGGTAGCATCTTCTAAGGTGTTAAACACATCTATAATGGAATCAAATTTCTCTTGTCTTTTAGCTAGGGTTTCATTTATAGATCTAGCCTCCAGTCTAGTAGTTTGTATTAGATATTTTTCGCAGTCCCCCAGAATCTTCACGTATGGATCGATTGTAGTGATATTATGCCAAATTTGTCTCCATCTCTCCTCTTTGTCCTGTATGAGTATAGTTTTTCCCATCATAGTAGCACGGAGGTATTTCTACAAAGATTTGATCTAGTTATGTTTGTCTTTTAGGGCAGCTTGAATTTCCTCAATTTCGACATCCTTCTTCCTTGCCGCGACTTCGACCCTACAATTCATATGTCTCTTTTCTTCTGTGAGTGTTCGTAGCTCCTACTTTAATTGAGTGATCTTGACATGCAGTAACTTGGGATATTTTGACTCAGCAGTCGGGGCTGAACTAAGGGCTTTGAAATTTGATGCTTTATACTTTGTCAAGACCTCTAGGTGTTGCTCTTATTTTTCAAGAGATTCTGTCTTGAGCATCTCTAACTGCTTGAAAGCATCTTATTACTCTCCTTCTTTAATCTGCAAGGCAACCTCCATTTATCGGAATTTTTTTTCAATCTTCTCTCTCCTCTCAAAATATTGAATCATGACATGAGGATCATGGTCAGTAATTTTACGGATCGTCTACAGTGCTTTGATCTCCTTATCTCTCTCTTCTAGTAATTTATTTAGAGGAGCAGTATCATGGGGTTGTCTAGATTGACGCACGATGATATCTTATAATTCTATGATTTGGTTGGTTTTGGTACACTGGGCTATGCAAGCTATATGTAATTGTTCTGAGACCTTTTCGAGAATAGCCTGCATTTTCTTGTTTCCTGCTGAGGAATCCAACAATCTTCATGCCACTATTTCACCTACATGTCTATGTAAATTAATCATCTCAATATCTGATACATTTCCCAGGTTTATATTTAGGGAAACAGTCCTAACTCTGACCATTTGTTGGTTCTCCCCTATCTTGGGCTAAACCATTATAATATTCAAGACGTTTGCCTCAAAATCAGTAGTCAAGACAAAACAGGGACCGCTTGTAGGTGACACCTCTCTACGTGCTGAGGTATTCGTGGATTGGGATTTCTATAGAACTAGGGTCAATAATGCTCTGGAAGCTATCACTTCCCTCTGCTCCATGAATGAATGTTGCATGTCTAAGGCCTGTGCCCCTGTGACTTTTGGTTTGATACTCTTCAAAGTCTACTTGATTTCTACATCCAAATGTTCAACCAGTTGGTGAAACACCTCGACATATACTTCACTTTCTTTGGGCTTCACCCACTAAATCATATCAAGTTGAGTCATGCCTTCAGATTTTCATTTGATGGAAGAAATAGAAAAACACAACACCGCGGGTTCGATATCTTCAACACCTCTTTGAATTTGGGATTGACTAGAGTCAATTTGTGCTACTGTCTCAGTCGCCCCTGCAGACGACACCAGATGTAAATTTTCATTCGCTAGTATTGGTAAGTTTCCAACTTTTCTAACTCAAGTATAATTTTGTGAACATAGGCTGATAACCCGACCTACTTCTTAACTCGTGAAATGACACCCAACGGGTCATACTTCCAACAGTTATCCAGGACGAAGCAAAAAGAAGAGACCCCCCTTTCCAAAGTATCAATAATATTTTTATGCTTAGCGATTAAAGAAGAAATAACATAAGGATAACTAAAAATGCTCCTTTATTTTTGGAGACAAAATGAAATTCATTTGCCTCAATTGTTTGCCTTAAAAGTTCATACACAAACAGTAAATAAGAAACATACTTAGGTAACCGATATGGTGGCTTATCAAATGCATACAAGAATAACACTGTATAATTAGGAAATAAGAACCAGCTCCCACTGCTTTCCTGTTCAATAAATCTTTGAGTTTTGGTTTGCTCTTTAGAAATTATACCCACATTTGTTTCCATTATTTTATCCTTCAAGGGTAAACAAAACAATTGATATACTGGGAAAAGCTAATGGAGGTGCTAATGGTAGATTGCATCTGTCCAATGGAATACCTCCTCTCTACCATTAGTGTTAGTGGTGCTTAGAAGATGTTTAAGACTCGTGAAATATGTAGGGTAATGGTAAAGTACCAAATATACGAGGTAAGAACAATGGCAGAAAGAATTGAAAGGAATGGTGTTGGATAAGTCTACTGTAAGGGCGCAGGCTAAGTATTTTGGAAAATCTATGGTTTTATGGTAAGGAGGAAGGGTGATAAGAAAAATGGCCAAAAAAATCATCTCATCCGAGTGTGAATCACTAGCAAGGCCAAAAATGACAGAAAGGAGGGAAGTTAAGGTTGGGTAGAAAGGTTTAAGCAACCTAGTAAAAATGGGGAAGAGTAGTTTCAACTTAGGGTCAGGGGTTTCGAAGAGGGTCTTAAGGAAATTGAGATTGTCCTCTTCGACCAAAGTGATAAATTCCCTGTCTAATCCTTTTTTCGTTATGTCAGCCCTTTGGGTCGGGAAACCCAATATCTTAGCCAATATCCCTTCATCTATCCTAAGAAACAATGCACACCTATTTTTAAAGTAAGCCGCTTATTGTTGTAACTTGAAATGCTCGGCCAATAGAAGAATCGAGTTAGGGTCAAAATGGATTGAAGGGAGAGATGCATCCATAATTCTGGTTCTGAGCAGACATAGGTCATTAGTCATCGTATTGGTTGAAGGGTTAAGGGTCCTCTTCAACATCAGGATATCAGTCAGGCACACCTTGGTGTCTTGAACCCAAACCAACTCATTCATTAGAGCTTCCTTATTGGTTGGATCACAAAATATATCAGTAGGGTCAAATTGCAGATGTAAAAACAAGTGGACAAAAGGAATGACTTACCATCCAGTAATGGAAAGTGCGTTAGCCAAAGAGTTTCTCTACAATTTCAAATGACCATAAACATGCTTGGCGAGAGAGCGTGTGGAAAGATAAACCAGCTAGGAAGAATGACAAAAATATGGTGACTGTGAGGTTTAATTGGAAATAAGTAAGTTAATTAATGTAGTGGGTAAGTTCCTTATTCCTATTGGTCGAGCCACCAACTCTGAAAGGCGAGTACCAGTCATCGCATGGGAGCTGACAGTTAAATAACGTGCAAGTTCAAGTGCGACGACCATTGATCTAGAGGGGGATCAACGACTGTTTCATCATCGGGTCTATGAAGTAATGCTAACACGCGGGCATCTCTGAGCGCAATGGGCCCCTAAAGCTATCAGATCAGAAATATCAAACGGTGGAGGATAATCGGGTTAAACAATCGTGCTTAATGAGTGGGTTATTTATGCTATGAGCATGCCTATGTGACATTAGATTAAATCTTTTCCTATGATTGATCGAGAAATTGAGCGAGTATTAAACGCGTCGGGAATCTTAAAGGAGGGAAATAATGCATTAGTTGGAATGTGATGGGCGATTAGTAGCTGTTGATCTTCAATCAACCAAGATCCCCCTTCTATACTTTCTCACTCTTTACACAAGGTCTTTTATCCTACTATTTAAATTCGAGAGAGAGGAATACTTAGAAAAATTTCAATAGGGGGTTGGGATTTTATCCCAACATGTGGAAATCCCTAAAAAATGTTATTTTCCTGGTAGGGGATTTTGTGAGGTTTTGAATGTTCACTTTATAAAGTTTAGATAGGGAGATGATATATTTTCTACTTGAATTTGTGTAATTTTCTAGGTCATTCGATACTTACTCATGTGGGAAGGAATGATAATTTGGCTTGAAAGATGGTAGATAACAAGTATTGGCCATATTCTCTATATCTTTCCATAATAGATCAACATTTGCTACTTCGTGAGTGACTTCCTTAAGAGTGTTGTAACCTGCATGTTTCCATTATTTCAAACCCAAGTCCATATCTTCGACTACTTCAGGTGTGAAAATAATAATTTATGTAGGGATTTCCTCTAAATAGGACCATCAATGTTTAACCATATTAAATTTAAATTGAACCTATTGATATGCAAGCTCCCATGTTTGGATGTGAGTCATAACACCAACAATACCTTGACAAACAACTTTCATGTGTTGGGATTTGTCATAAAACTTTCTAAACATCAAGCAACTCATTTCAAATTTGAAAGTGTTATCACTGTGACAATGACCCTCCAAAGTTTTTGCCTAAGTCAATTTTGGAGCCTACATGAACTATCATTTCAAGCCCATTAGCGTCGTCATGTTGTTTGTATCGTTATTCTTATTTTTTCTCCTAGTGTCACATCATCCTACTTCAATGTTTCCTAAGTGTCATCACTGTAACCCTTAGAAGCACTTGCATTATCTAGCCCATGATTTTGTGAACTCATGACTTTTCTTGACTTAGAAACTAGCCTTTTCACTATGGACACAGACAAAAAGTAAAAAAAAGAAAGAAAAGCGCCATTTAAGGCAAGAGAACACTTCAAGTTGATTAAGGCTTGCTCTTGTGTTGAGTGCACTCCTGCGTGATGACTAAGTGCACCCTACTTGAGTGCACTCCATGCTTAGAAAGCATACCCTCCTTGAGTGCATTCCTTTCGCACGAAGATATGCACCCTTCTAGAATGCATGCATGAGATTCCTTGTTGCATGTGGATGCACTCATAGAAAATAGGAGCCCACTTAGCTTCCCTAAACTAAATCATTCACTTGTTGACAAGTGGTGAGCATGCATGAGACAATTTTACATGTAATATCTTTTAAAGTAACCTAGATAATCATTCATTTTCACAATCGTTCTCATATGGGTTGGGCGGACATGTTTGGATCAAGAAACTCTTCATTAATAAATGTTACAAGTAAGTTTTGCATGTTGAGTCTATTGATTTCATTTCATGATTTTGCTATCAATCTTGCTTTCCTTGTTGGAATTTCTTTGTTTTCCAGTTTATTTACTAGTGTTATATTCAATATTTTCTCTATAAGTGTTAATTTTCTGTTGCAGGCTGAAACTTTGCATGTTCCTTGACTATTCAAATTCTAATCATGATTGCAACGACATCCAAAAAAGCTTGTAAATATTTCTTATTCCCATTTCTATCATGAAATCTTGCTGCCAGAATTGTCCTTAAGATTTTCTCTAGCCGAGCACATTTCTAGAACCCGAAGCTCGATCAATTTAGAAAACTACACCCATAAAAGACAAGTTTGCCTCTTGAGTGCACTACATTTTCATGAATAATTGCACCCTCCTTGAGCGCTTGAGTTCACCCTGAAGGCTTGAGTGTTTTCCCTTCGTACCTTTAGTATGTGACAATGTGTGCTACTTTTCCTTGAGTGCATGAGCACACCTTGAAGACTTAAAGGCTCGAATCTTCATCCCTTCATCTCTTCAGAGTGTGCTAGTGTTCCCTCTCTATCTCTTTGAGCAGATGTGTGCACCATGAAGGCTTGAGGGCCCAAAGAATAATTCCTTCGTCTCTTTGAAGTGCACCCTTACACCCTTTGAGGTTTTCCTTCTCTTGCTTGAGCGCATTAGTGCACTACAAAGCCCCGCATGACCCTTGAGCTTCCTTCGTGCTTTGGAAGCGTGCCCTCCTTATTTAAATGTAGATGTTTTTCCCATGCATGTAGCTATATGATGCCATTGATATAGTTACATTTTCAGTCACATTTGATGGTTCTTTGAATATGATTCGATAAGACATTGCTACAATAGTTAGGATATTTCATAAAGATAATCTTGTCACTAGGATTGTGTTGCCACAAATAAGTGTTCGAGCTATAAGTGTTGTCACTCTTTCATCATTTTTTGGAGCCATGCCTCCCGTTACATGTAAAGTGGCCTCCAAAGAAGCCTCAGAAGCAAGCATTGAGGAAGAAGTTGAAGTGACAAAGTCAACCATTCCCATATATTCTGACACACAATGCTTCATAGGTAATTCTACTGAGATCACATGGAGTGGCATAAAAGACACATTCATGCAAAAATAATTTACTGATAACTCTAATGACTTGGAAGTATACATCAATATAAAGCGGTCCAGGATACATAGGGTCACATGCAGATTCCCCATCATCCCCTGTGCGAAAGCAACTGATTATTACACATATGGATGAATCTCATCTTATGCTTCGTAGTGAAAGTGGCGGTCAACTCACCACCTATTATGGAGAATGCATGTAGACTTAAGACAAGATTATTAGGCCCACAAAACATGGAAATAATAAATTCTACATCAGATGGGCCAATATCGACATAAGTGACATCATCAAATCTTTGTGTCGCGAGCCTACTAAGTTTCATCACCACCCATATGTAGTATATTTGACCAGGATTCTTAGAGATGTATATCAGTTTCTTATTGCCATGTGTTGTCGCTCGGGAAAAATAGATATATATGTTCAATATGGTGGTCACCCGTGGTAAGATCTTCAATTGGGCAGATATATTGTCATTTGAGTTGCAACGTCATGTGGGACAGGAAAAAAGAAACTTTGAGGGTGAACCAGTCATCGAAATTCTATATGTATACATTTCTTTTAGACTAAATCTCTACACAATATATTTTCATAGGAATGTACTGAAATTGGGCTCGTCAAAACAAGTTCACAATTTACTTCCACTACAAGTGTTGTTAGAATTAAGCTAGATAGGCTGAGCACATATTTTCAGTCATATTGCATATGATATTCGAGATTGATCCTCCTTGCATGACCAATCAGGTGAAAGAGTCACTCCAGGATATCGTGGATTGGTTTCTAGCGCCTTAGGGAACATACATTTGATGTTTTGGATGTCAGATCTCCCCTCATCTCATGCCACGGTATGTGACCAATAAGGTGGTCATGTAGGAAGTAGCATATCAGTTGGACAAGGGATTTTAAGGAGTACTTCACAGGAGGAGGAAAGCCGGTTGGCCAACTTTCCCTTTGAGGATCAGATTGTATGAACTAAAGAGCCACAAGGCGATAATTGTAGAAATAAAAGATTTGGATCGCTTGCATTTCACAACTAAAGACTTTCATGGATATCATCCCAAGAGAGTGTGTAGGCTACATTATGAAAGGATCGGTTTCAATTGGGGATATTCATCAATGTATACCACATAAGATGGGAAGGTGAAGAATTGGTACAATGTAGTTAGAAAGACACATCTAGGAATGGAGATCAATTCACCCCAAGATCCACCAACTCAAGATATGCTGGTGCAAGAGGCAAAACAAATAATCCCTCAAGCAAAGAGTGTAGCTCCTAGGAAGAGGATAAAGCATGATTTGATAGGAGAAAGCAACAGGAAATGGAAAGTTGATCCTTTGAACACATGAGCTATTCAAGCGGAACAAGAGAGGAGAGAAGTAGAAGAAGAGGAGAAGGGGAAGAAAGATGAGTTTATTAGGAAGAAATAGAAAGAAGACGAAGAAATAAGGAGACAAGAAGAGGAGCAATAGAGGAAATCCTAGGAGGAAGAAGCAACACAAAGAATGGAAGAAGAAAAATTGACTCAAGAGTTAAAGGAAGAGTTGGAGGAAGAGGATACCATCCAACCAATCGATGATGAAATAGATTCTCCAAAAGAAACTCCACTCATGGATGGTCACCTTATATTTGGATAAATGGGAATCACACCTCCACTTGAAGACAAAGTCATGGATGTGTGTAATGCCACATCTTATAAGCACAAGAAGAGGATCATGCAATTGAGATGAAGATACTTCCCAATGATCCTCAGAACCCAATCTCAATCTCTACAGATAAGGTGACAACTTCTAATACCAAAATGAATCCTAGGGAAATCATGGTGGAAAATGTTACATTTTCTACAACAAAACTTGACAACTCTGAATATTTGTTGAATGAGAATGCACGATTAAGGAGAGAACTAGCCGCGGTGAAGCAATAAGTAGAACAGCTTGTGAAAAATAATTAATGGTTATCTTCACACAACTTCAACACCATAGAATGGTAGTCAACCATTCTAGAGGAACTAGGGCCAATGAAGGACACCATGTCACGATTCTATGATGAGATTATACTTCTACAACAAGTGGTGGCCTCTCATTGACATTCAAAAGAAATCACAAGAAGTGGTAAAACCCCTAAAGGTGGCAAACAAAGCGATTGACCAACTTCAGGAATGGGTTGCCAAGTATCTGGATTCTCCACAAAATTTGGAAAAAAAAGACAGGATTTCCACTGAGATAGACAAAGTTTGACTGAGACTCCGCCATCAGAACTACGTTCATCTTGGAAAACAATTGATTAGCTCTATTGTCACTTATAATAGATTTCACATTGGTTTTGAGTCTCTGACACAGATACATGGGATCCATTGAATATGATCATTTGAATAAATTAGAGTTATAGAAACCATCTTCCAGGAGATTAGGCAATACATAGAACACATTAAGCAAGCATCAAAGCAAGAAGGCTTGGAGATCACCAAAGACATTATTCTACAATATGCCATCACACCAGTCAAATCTCATATGAAACTCTCACAGCTATGGAATAACGTACAATCAAACTCCAATACCATATTGACGAAGGCATTGGAGGTGAATATGCGTTATGTAGGGGAATTGCCAGTTTGGGTCGAAGTCATCTCAATGGAGTTTAGAGCATGAAACACATACATCACCAATGAGATCTATGAGAAAGCAAATGATTTTTTAATTTGATAAGACTTTGTCCTATTATTATTTTTGTCTTATATAGCCACCATCTCATATGTAATTTGTCTTTTGTAATAAATGGTATGTAATGAAGTCCAAGAGACACATGTGGAATGTGAATAACATAAAGAGTCGTGTATATAATATGAACAATCATAGAAGTTAAAGAGTCATGAGGAAGCTCAAAGGTCATTGTCATTAGTTATAAATAACTCCTCATAACTCAAGATAAGGGCTTGGATTCTTGGATTCTTGCCTTATCTTCTCTTGTAGTGGATAGGAGATAGATCATTCTTTGGAGAAGAAAGTTGTGGCTTCTTGTTCCACTACTGGATCTAGTGTTTCATCTATGTAACAATGTTCTTGGGATATTTCATTCATAAGAAGAAGCTCTATGAGTCAACACTTCTTCATACATGTATCATAGATATAATAGGACTATTCTTGTTATGTTTGTGACATATGTTGCTTTAATTACATACTAAGTTTAATGAACTAATTATTTGCTTAGCTATGGTTATTGTTGAATAAGTGTTATTATGTTTTCATGATTTTGTTTATTGTGTGGACTAATCTACAGGTAATCAACAAGCCTTTCTCTTCCTTCTCGGGTCCCCCATTAGGACAATATTATTACTTTTCTAACTGGACGCTCATTTTCCTTTACCAGCCGTGGAAGTTCCCCCGTGCATCTTACATTGGGTGTCTCAAAAATATCACATACTTACTTCCCAAAGAGGTATTGTGATCTCTTCTGTGTGATTGTAACCAAGGCATATCTTGGAAACCTTTCCAATGGTGGCCGAACTGTATAGCTGGATGGGACTCCTACACTAAACGATGTGAGGTATAATTAAGACTTCACTTGGGTAGATCCACTTACATGTTGGTGGAATCCAACACCATCAATAGAAAGCATAATCAATAATTTTTTTTGGGTAATATTTGCTTGATTATAATAATTAACTTGATTCTCTAGCAATGTGATTTTGATTTTGTACTAGCTCATGTTATTTTTTTACATATACATCATTATTTGCATTTGCTTGGGAAATGGCTAATCTAACATAGGTTGAGGAATCCAAGCTCAAAATTTATGTCCATGACCATAGTTTCGATTGTAAATATTACTTGAGAATCCAAGTTGATAGTCATTATTTTGTGCTTTTGTCTTATTACTTGATTCCTAGGTTTAACAAATGAAAACAATGCTAAATCAACATGTTCATGTATGGGGGTTGGAATAGGGTCATCACAGTCGATAGCCATGCTTGAAACATAAGTATTGGAAAATGTTTGTGTGGTAAAGACTTATTCTATTTGTGTTGGCTTGATTTCTCTTTGTTTTCTTTATTAGTCTGTTGTCTTAGCTCATTCCCTTCTTGTGTCATTTCCTCTAATTCAATGTTGTCTCGGTTCATTTTTTTTCTTAATTTCTTGTTCATTTTTCCTCTATTCTTCAGCTTTGGCCTCAACTTGTTTTCTTCTCAATTCATTAAAATTTGAATCATATTTATAATTTAACTCTGCTTCTTCCTTCTTTTATACCAATTTAACTCTATCTTTAGCCTTTGCTTTCGATTTCTTTGCTAGTTGTTCTTTCTTCACAACTTTATTTTGTAATTATTCTTTTATTTTGACTTTAGATTCTTCCTTTACCTTATATAATGCTTATTATCTCCATCTATTGTTATTGCCTCTTTTATTGAAGACTTCAAGGATTTCAGGAGTAGCCCCCATTGCTTCTTCCTTCCTTTTTTATTTCTTTTTTCTTAACAATCAGTGGCAATTTTTTTAAAACTTCTACACAGGTTAATTTTCTCTTGTGAGGTTTCTCGACACCACTCTCTTGATGTTAGTAAGGGAAAGAGATCCTCACCTCTATCCTATGATTTGCAATAATATCCTAGGGGTCATGAATTTGAGCTCTTTCCAAATTGAAATGATATACCTCAATATTTTCCCCTTCCATCTTGGCCTAGATGGAATCTAACCCATACATGCCTATATATAGTGGATGGGCCAAGTATAAATTATTTCTAAATTTTAACAAGGAATCATTAAATCCATGCAAATTTGTTTTATACCCAATCTCTTAAATGACCAACCTATTTAGCAGATTTGATGGAAGCATGTGAGGTGCTTTTGTAGCACCATAAATACAGATGCATGTCAAATTTTCCTCCTAATACTAGTATGTAATGTTTTTGAACACCTCTAATGCTTCTAGATACATCCTTTGGCATGGTTTGGTGAAAATAAGTTCATAGAAGGGTGTGAGGAAACCATCACAAATCAATTCATATTGTAATTAGTACCTATTCTTCCATAACTCTTTATAATAAACATGGATATTAGGCTAAACCAAGGACCAAGACCAACCTAACCCCATGAATTTATTACAATCACATATTAAATCTAATGGGAAGGTGGACTGTATAATATTATGACTCCTTAGGAAGCATATACTTGAGCTTTGTTAATGGCCCTTGCAATTACATTGGAAAGAATAGTTTCATATTGGAAAATTCTCATTCCTATAGTGATTTCATACAAAATTATAACTAGACCTATGTTCTTAGGAGCTGAATCCTTTTCTCTAAAGATTGTACCAATTAACGGAGTTGTCCATGTGTATATTGACTTGAGCTGTATGGCTAGGAAGGGTTTTATGCTTCTACTAGGATTTGATAATAGTTATATTCATGCATGAAATCTTTCATATTGTCATTATTGAAACGAATTTCAACCCTGGAAATTTCTAATAATATTTGATATTAGTTGATGAGAAATATCCAATGTTCCTTCCAATTCATTAAGAATTATTCTTATGCTAACCTCTATATGTTTAATTAGATACCTGATTATTTATCCATAAGGCATCACTAGAGATCTAATTGCTACAATATTATGTGGCATCGCTTTATTTTTTATTTCTAACTTTGTGTTATAGATGTATCTTCTTCTTTGCTTTTATCCAAGTCCTCATCATCATTAAGCCCTTCTATTATTTCAATGATTTAAAATATTCTCTTGTGTTTGTTAGATCCATCCAACACAATAGTGTATGGGGTGTTTGTATAAATGAGTAGTTTAACATCTCTAATATCTTGGAATTCCACGACTAGCAACTTTCATCTAGCAATTTTCCCCCTTTTCCCTAATGACTCTACAATGGAAAAGGTATGTTCACTTATTAGTGTTGTTTTCTATACAAACTCCATCTAACCATTTAGTTAGATTTTGACTCATATCTCTTGTCACATTCCCTTTTCCCATCATATCCTTTTACATCCCTATGAAAACCCCTCTAGGTTAGCAAAATGAAAAATAGGGCATGTAATATTTAGCTAAAAATCACAATAAAATGCAAGAACAACTAATGTCCTATTAATTTGAAAGGGGAACTATTTTTTTTTTTTGGGTGGTGGGGGGGTGATGCCAATGCTATCATAAGGGACATGCCAATGTATCGAGTATTTTAATTTAATAACTACAACTCAAAACCAAATTTCTCATTTATTAATGTGTAGGGAAAAATAAAAGAAAAAATCAAAGGGGCTCACACAAACAACTAATAAATTTGAACTAAATACAGTTCAAGTCCACATCTATTTTCCTATTGGATAAATTAACAAAAAAATGACCTACCTTAATAAGTTACTAATCTAATAAGAGTGTTTTGAAAATAAATACCTGATTAGTGAAGCATATACAAACTTTCCACAACTGTAGCATTCTTGAATTTGCTACACCAAATATCACACTCAGAGAGGGGGGTCAATCAATGTGGCAACAATTTTACCATTTCACAACTTTTTATCAATAAAAAATAATGTAGCAATGTATTAGAGTTTTTTGAAACATATCAATAAATAAAAAAATGCATCAAGACGCCACTATTATATCTATAATACACCAAGAAGCCATCAAATCAACACAAGGATACACAAGATTTTACATGGAAACCCATATGGGAGAAAAACACAAATTCTTCTTCTTCTTCTTCTTTAATTCATTACATAGATTTGCAGGCACCGACCTATTGGAGGAACCCACCCCATAGATATGCAAGCTGCTACAACCTAGTTGAGGCACCAACCTCGAAAATATGCAAGCAACAACTCATTGTAGGTTACAACTTGATTGAGTCACCAACCTTAGAGATGAGAAAGCTTCGACTTACTCTAGGATTTGCCTTGATTGAGGCACCAACCTTAGAGATGAGAAAGATTCGACTTTCTCTAGGCTTTGCCCTGATTGAGGCACCAACCTTAGTGATATGAAAGATTCAACTTGTTGTAGGATCTAATCACAGTGGAGACACCCACCTCCTTCTTCAACTTCTTGTGGACCTCTTTTCAAAATATTTCAAACTGGATCCACCTACCCTTAAAACAATATATATATTCAAATTGAATAAATTGCTGATATCAACAACCCATCATGCCGTGTTGATACTCTATTCCAACCTGTTCATCAATATGGTCACATAAAACCCTTCTTGGAACATATTATTGCCACATATCGAAACCAGTCACAACCTAGTCATAATTTACCAAAACATATACAACTGATTTTGAACATCAAAAAACATCATCAAGGCTTTCCATGCCTTTAAAACTGTTCATCACTGAACCTTGATCATCATGCTTCTTCCATAATCCAAATTGGCTTAGGAATGAGCCATAAACCCTAAAAAACTATATAAAATGAAAATCAAATTAATTGTTCTACAAAATTCCCTTTTGAAGGTGTGTTCTATAGAATGGGCACTTTTCAGCGAGAAATCTACAAAATTTTTATTTCTGGTTCACTAATAGTTCAACAAAATGTATATTGGTGGCAAAAAAAAAATGTTTTCTAACTTGAAAATTGCGAAGGCTTGAACTTGGGTCTTGGCCAACACAATACAAACCCAAAACCAGTTTACCCACTCTATGTCACTTGAAATACCATCCTCTTGACCATTTTTTATTATTATAATTGATCTGCCTCCCAGAGGAAGAGCACTCAGATTCTACTTGTGGTTTATCCACAACCAAATACTAGGATATATTTCTGCCCACGAGGTAGTCAATGTTATATGCCCGCCTACATGTCTCAACTCTTAGTCATAAGAAAAGCCAATGAGTTGTGCCAATGAATTTCGGGTATATAGTCATAACTTTGCCTTTGAACTTCACTATCTTCGCTAACTGTTGAGCTAGGTTAATGTTGCAAAGACCAACTATCAACTTAATGTTTATATACCAACCATATGGGCTCGTAAAACTTGAATGATGGCCTCTGGGCACGGGTCTCAAATAACACTTTATTGAGAATGAAATGAATCCTTTGGGGCTTGGGCCAAAAAACACTTCATTTAGAATAAGTGAAGCCCTGCAGGCTCAGGAAAAACAATACTTCAACGAGAACAACATGAATGGTAAATTGTGGCAAGAAAAGGTTGCATTTGACTTGTGCCTTAGTCAAATGGAGAAATTTGAATTTCTACTTCAACAAGGTGACTTGAGTTGTAGTTAGAAGGAGCGACATGGCCAAGTCACTCAGTTAAGGCAGCCAATTTGAGTTTATGGGCAAGAAGTACAGTTGTGCATGAGTTGATTGCTAAGATATAGCTATCTAGTGGAGTTATATTTAATGAAACTCAGTTATTTGAGCTCTAGTCTAGAATAGAGTCAGTATGAGTTCATTTGAGTAGTTGTAATTGTTGTTAACCCACTGATCTCTCATTTAACTAGTCAATTTACTAAAAATAGCCCTATTCATGCATGTAATTAGAATTTCCTAGTTGAATGAAGGGAAAAGGCATAATTGTATTTACTGTTGAATGTACAAAGAGAGTTTTTGCATGTAGGAGATGAGCTAATTTCTGCAAGAATTGCACAAGGAAATAGGAGCGAGTACAAGCTTAATATTTTCTAGTGTAGACTGAGGAGGAGATCAATATTACAGTGCAGATTGAGCTTCAAGGATTGAAGTTGTCATTGTAATAGATCATTTTTCTCATATGATATAATACAAATAAAGGATGGGTTTTTCATGTTTGGGTTCCTGAGTAAAAATTGTGTTCCTTGTGATTGCATGATTTCATGTGTTTCTATTTTTAGTGTTCCCTTCTATAGAATTTAGTAGAAGAAAATTGTGTTTTTGATTTTAGTGTGATTTCAATAGCAACTACAAATTTTGAGTTATTTCTAAAATGAATCCCACCAAGCTCGAGCCAAACAATGCTTCACCGAGAATAAAACAAATCCCTTTGGTCTTATGCTAAACAACATTTCAACGAGAAAAGATAATCCCTTTGGGCATGGGCCAAACAATAGTTCAACAAGAATAGAATGATGCCCTTCGGGACCAACTTTAAGAAACATTTCCAGGATAACAGAACATTTTCCCACGGGCTCAAATTCCACGATAACATAATGATGCCCTTTGAGCTCAAATGTAAACCATATGAGTAGTGGACTTTCTATCACGTTCAATTCGAGTCCATGTGCTAAAATCCAATGGTAGGCATACACTTATACTTTTCTATTTAACCGATTTGGCCATGGGGGTTCACCATACAACCTTAGATATGACCAATCCTTAATATTTATTCCATTTTCACTTGGGGATGTGTGCCAAATGACTTATTCTATGGGGATCATAGGGGTTGGCCTGTTGACATCATCATTATATCACCCTACCACATGGCCCACCATGAGTGGTGCCACGTGTCACCAAAAGGGCACCTCATTGGAAATCTGAAATAACTAACTATACATCCCATGTGGCACTTGAATGTATAGCTGTGTCATGTGCCATGTCACCAATATTAGTCTGTCACCTTCTCCCATGTCATCATGTGAATGGGCCTGCATGGCAGGTTAAATGTAGGGAAAATTGAAACTCATATGATGATCAATTCTTTATATTGTTTCTAGATCCATCGGATTTGAGTATAGATACTCAGATTTTAACTATGTTAAACATCATGCATGCTTGATTTAAAACCACTATTGATTTAATTAATTAGTCGTGGATCAGACTGGGAGTTGCACATTGTTTAATGTATTGATATTTGGGTGTTTCTACCCTATAGTTTTGGGCCCTCAACTGATGTTGATTTTCAGATGGCCATAACTTCTCATTTGGGAGGATTTTTCCAGTGTGGGATATATTGTTGAAAAGGTACCAATGGGGATCACTCAACCATGATGTTTATATGATCATTCAAGGATCATAACCTTGTGAAAAAATCAATAAACTACATGTCTCTTTTGACTTCACCTGATGAGGAAATACAAGATGTCCAATTGTCATACTACTTTATGTGACTCCTGAATGATATTGCTGCTATCTTGGAAATCCCATTTGAAATCAATGACACCTACTGTCATCAATTAAAACACTATGTGAAACACTAGTGATTTTAACAAATGAGCTTTGCATATAATTTCAAGCCTTTAAATAAAAATACTAAGTTAGAGGTGAAATTATTCACAACTTCGAAAGGCTAATATTTCAATTTGTAGTGCCATTGAATTAGGCCAAGATAGGATTTGCATTAAAGATGTATTAATGGATAGTGAATTGTACATTTTAGGCATTGAATTATTAAAAAAAAAAAAAAAACATCACATGTGCAAAAACATTAATCGAGAGAAGAGCGCTTTGCAAATTGAGACCCCTCATCACTATTGTTAGGTGTGGCAAAGCCCAATTTTGAAATAAGATTCGATTAAGAAATTAAGATCCTATATCACAAAAATTTGTAAAGGATATACCCTTGTCAGGTTAATCTATGGTCATAATTTAGGACATGGTAATTTAATCAATCTGAGTGCTCATAAACTTAGAGGCACATGAATATATGTAGAGAAATAGGCTTAGTATTTCTGTCACATTAAGAAATGAAAAGTGATTAGTAGTTCCAAATATTAAAGCTAACTACTTGGCAATATAAAACTCTAAATTGGAAAAATTAAGAAATTATGAAACAAAACTAATCTAAAAACTCAATCATCTAAAAGAAACTAATCAAGCTTCTTGAGTATAGAAGCTTACTTCTTTGAAAGTAAAGACACACTTCAAAAATGGAAAGAATGCTTAAATAACTCTAGTTTGGTGGACTTGAATGCCTTAGAGCCTTTTTTGAATGAATGGAAATTCCTAATATTTT
Organism: Pinus taeda; assembly: GCA_000404065.3. Lineage (NCBI taxonomy): Eukaryota > Viridiplantae > Streptophyta > Pinopsida > Pinales > Pinaceae > Pinus > Pinus taeda. The sequence continues at coordinate 54,976 of APFE030497625.1, read as the reverse complement.
ACATAACCCATCAATAAGCTTGTTTCTCAAGACATTTACTAATCTATGAAAGCAAGATCTATAATGAAAGAATGCCTGAAAAAGTCTAGTTTTGTGGACTTGCAAGCATTAGGGCCTTTTCTCATGGATGGACACTCCCAATGTTTTACCTATCCCATTAATAAGCATGTCTTCAAGAGCATTAATTATTCTATGATAAAATGAGTCAATATGTTCATGAAAAATACAAAAACTAAAATAATAAGGCTGTCAATGTAAGCAAAAAATTATAAACAAGTATGAACAACTAAAAGCATAAAATTTGAAATTATGAACAAAATAACTTAATCTCATGAAATTGAAAATATAAACAAGATAACTCCAATTTCATAAAAGTAATAGTTTGTATGCATAAGTATGGACAAACATAAAAGGAAAACATATGAAAATATATACTAACATATATTATTATGGACAACAAGTGGAAACAACTGCACATGTTGAGACCTAGCTAAGTTTCTAATGACATTAATTGTAGTTAGATCTTTCTTTAAGATTACTTAATTTCTTGTTCATAAATTGGTGTTTCCTTAATAACTTGCAATAAATAAATTTTCACAAAAATATTCTTCAGTTGTTTTAAGAAATCGTGCTCAAGAGGGATCACTGAATTTTCCAAAATCAACCTCTCTCGAAAAGGAGGTGATTTGGTTACCAATGATTAATATTGTTGAGGTTCCTTTCCTCTGTGTGACTCATTTATGCTAGTTTCGTTAGGGATTTCCTTAATTTATACATCTTGTTCTTCTATGATTATGGGAGATTCCTTTTGTAAAATTTCACCTGATCTTAAGTGGATATTTTCAAGAAATGCAATTGCATAAGTAGGAAGTGTTCATTCCTCAATATTATATACATGTTTTCCACTCATTGGGTTGGTAGTTTTGTAGGTCTATGTTAAGGTTGATTAGATGGTAGCTAAAACCATGAAGGTTAGGTTATTTATGGTACAAGAAATTGTTGCTGAACATAAGGATTCTATGGATATGTTAATTACTAAAAAGGAGGAAGTTGTTGTTGATACAATTGTTGAGGGTATGATGGATGATAAGGAAATTGAGAGTTTTACAAAGGATAGGTTCCATAATATTGTCCTTTCCAACCTTATTGATAATTTTGGTTTCAAAATTACTGAGGAGGTTAAGTCTGCCATGGCATAAGAGTATTCCATGTATTTTTCATATGATATTGAGAATATTGAGGAAATTGTTGGGGGTTCTAAGGCATAACTATAGGTCGAGGTTGCCAAGGCCTTCTTGGCAGTGCAACATAGTAAAGGGAATATTTTTCTTCCCCTTCTCTTTTATAACATGTCTTTAACTTCGATATTCTTGGACAATTTTCCATTGAATGTCTCTCTGCATAAATTCTAAAATTTTCAATATTTTCCAAAGACATTAACGTAAAATATGTTTCTTTCTACATTTAGGGTAAAATATAGATAATTCTTCACTAAGTTCTTCTTGTCTCTTTTTAGTTTTTACTGTATCAATTTGAGAGCCAAGAGTATTTAAGAGGGCATTTTAAATTTTTTCTAAGATATTGCTAAGTTATGCTCTTATAACTCCTCTTGACGGTGACTTAATCACCTTTGAGAGAGCATATCGTTATCCGTTACCAAATTTATCTCTTCCTCTAGAATATTTCCTACACAATTTAGTGATTTTATCTTAAGGTAATAGAGAAATATCACCTTCCCCCCTAAGATTAAGGACATCTATATAATAATTAGAGATTCATTTTAAGAAAATCATTCGAGTAAATTCAAGACTTAGGTTTTTTTTTTTTTGAAGGATTTCATGTAAATATCTCTAAATATTCCAGACTTTCATCTTCTTGTTGACTCATCCTAAAAATGTATTCTTTGGAATTTCAGGATCTATAATAAGGTTGATATTTTCTCAAAAAAGTGTTTTTCAGATCATCCCAATATAGTATAATGGATTCTCCAAATCTTAAAAATCATTTCAATGCAGAACACTTTAAAGTAGCAAGGAATAGATGAAGTTTTTATGGATCACTTGTGTATCCATATGTACAACATAAAATATCAAATTCAAACAAGAAAATATTAGGGCCTTTAGTAGGCATACCATAGAAGATTGGAAGGATAGAAGGAGGAATATTCTTAATTTTTACCTTAGTTCCCAAGATTGTAGGTGCATCTAAAATGGGAAATCCAAAAGTAGTTTCATCGTCTTGGTCTTATTCTTCTTTAGGTCTAGTTCTTCTTCCTCCTACATTTGATCCTCTTTCATCATGGCCTGAATTGGATTTTCTTTCCCTTTCTACTTCAATTCTTGCACATTCTTCTCATCATTCTCTTTATTTTTCGAGTATTTATCATTCTCTTTATCTTTCTTGTCTTTAGTTGTCTTCTCTTTCTCTTTGTTCTTGATCTTTGTTTGTATATTTCATTTGTCCTTCAAACAACTTTGAAAATTCTTCAATCCAATCAAAGTACCTCTATTGTTTTACTAGGAAAGTGAGGTTGTTCTCTCTTAGATTTTCCTAGTTTTTCAAGGACTGGTTCAAGAATTATTTTTCTTGGTTTTTCTACTAAGGAGGTTTCTAGTTTCACTTGTTTCCTCTTTTCTTGGTGAGCCAATAATGTTCTCTTTGTACAAGTGTAAACATATTCCTTATATATTGTTTTTCTTCCAATTGTTTAATAGTCATTCTTCCAACAATGGGTGTAGTTTTTCTTCTAATTATTTTCATTTTTATTTTTTATTTTTTATTTTTATTTTTTATGTTACTGGTACCAATGGAGGTTGATTAGCAGTGGGAAGTTTTTGTTTTATTTACTTACTTTTCTAATCCCTAGATATAGTGTAAGAATGCATAAATAAACATAATTAAAAACTAATATCTAATCCAAAATTGCATATACAACATGACTAGGATTTGTGAAGACTCATCTAAAATGAATGCATAGGTTCTTAACTCTCGGCTTACTACCTTCACTCCTCCAAGTTTTAAATATTATATTTTGAAAAAATGAATGCAAATATTTACGAAAAACTTCTAGTTTGGTTTCTAAATCAACATGTGATTCCATGGCATGGTGCCAAAAATATTAGCCTAATATATGGGCATAAATTAAGACACGATAATTTAATAAATATGCGCGTTCATAAAATTAGAAGCACATGATTATATGTAGAGAATTAGAATTAGACTTGTTTTCATGTTAAGAAATGGAAAATTATTAGTAATCCTAAAGATTAGAGCTAAATAGTAGGCAATATAAAACTCAAAATTGGAAAAATCAAGAAAGCATGAAACAAAACCAATCTAATAACTCAACCGATTAAACGAAACTAATAACACTTCTTGAAAATAAAAGCACACTTATTTGAAATTGAAGGCACACTTCTTGAAAGTAAAGGCACACTTCAAAAGTGGAAAGAATGGTTGAGTAATTCTAGTTTAATGGACTTGTGTGCATTAGGGCCTTTTCCAAATGGATGGACACTCCTAATATTTTACATAACCCATCAATAAGCTTGTTTCTCAAGACATTTACTAATCTATGAAAACAAGATCCATATTGAAAGAATGGTTGAGTAAGTCTAGCTGGAATTGCATGCATTAGGGCCTTTTCACATGGATGGGCACTCCTAAAATCTTACATAACCCATCAATAAACTTGTTTCTCAAGACATCTACTAATATATGAAAGCAAGATATATAATGCTTTGGTGCAAAACTAATTGATAAACTATGCATGCACTAGGGCCTTTTCTCACAAATAGAGACTCCTAGTCTTTTACCTATTCCATCAATAAGCTTTTCTTCAATAACATTAACTATTCTATGATAAAAAGATTCAATATATTCATGAGAAATACTAAAACTAAAATAATCAGGGTGATAATGTAAACAACAAATTATAAACAAGTACGAACAACTAAAAGCACAAAATTTTAAATTATGAACAAGATAGCTTAAATCTCATGAAATTGAAAATACAAACATAACTCAAATCTCATGAAAGTAATATTTTGCTTGCATAAGAAGGAAAACGAGTATACAAAATTTCTCTTACACCAGAGATCAATAATGTAGGGTTTTTGAAATAAAGTCAGTATGAATGGGGATATTCCACAAAGAGGGAACCACTGCATCTGCAACAAAGTCATTAGTGATCAATCATATTATCGTGACTCATCCTATATGAGATATTTTTTGTCACTACAGGGTTTCAAAATTCATCACAGTGGAATAGACAAGCTACTCCGGATCCACAGTTGGGAGGGACGACCACAATGCAGCTCTTGCCTTTGTCTCTAAACATCCTTATAATGAATAGGGTCGTGCACAATTTGGACTATGCGATGGGATAGATTAATGTAACTATGCACCATATTTTGGAAGAGAGAGCTATCGCTACTTAAGGTGGCCCTAACTTAGTTTGAGTGACAGGCTGACGAATCCCCACGACAGTCCCTACTGATGCATAACTAGGAGACCTTTTTCCAGTTCCTCAAACTTATTTTTATATCCTTGTCAAGCTTTTCTCTAGGCATTCATTGCTTCTTGGGGTTTTCTACATAGATCTAGTATGTGACCTCAAGTTTTCCTTGGAGATCTGAGTGGGTATTCTCTCTGTCATGCAATGCCTATTTTTTGAAGGTAAGTAGCTGGATGATGATTCTCCTCTTTCAATCTATAATATTGGTAAATATGTCATTGTTTTTATGGCCCTTCATTTATGAGGGGGGCTTGTGGGTAAGCCTTCCTCATCTCAACCTTTTTCTTTTAAAGATGATGTCCTTTCTCAACCCTCCACAAAGGAAACTCAGTCCTAGGAGGCTCCTAGGCCATTTCTTGTTGAAAAATCTAAGGAAGTTCCCTCCTTAGGAATCTCTCACCCTTATCTTGAGAAATTATGCTAGCTCTATGTAGAGTCTACCCTAATATATCATTTTAATGGTTTATAGCCTTGTTTGAATGATCTATACCAATGGATCCATTCTTAATGGACCAAGAATTGCAAGATTATTTTTTTCTCCAAAGGATTCTCCCTTGTGTTATTTGTGGAATCAAAATATTTCTAGAAAGTTTGATCTAAAGGGCCTTGGTTATGGGAAATGATGGACTGTTCCTAATCACTTGGTTTCCATATTTTAACCCTTCTACAATAGTCATTACCAAGTTGCCAATATGGGTTTAGATTCCTGATTTTCCTGTTCACTTATGGCATTTTTCAATCCTTAAATTTATTGGAGACTCACTGGGTTGCTTCCTTGCAACTGATGCTTCTCGTGTGCAACTTGGAATTTATACCTATAGAAAAAAATTGTTTTTAAATTGATAACAGTAAGGGGCTACTAGACCAAAACAATTTAATAATAGGTTATTTTAATTTAACCCAGGCTTTGGACAATGATAATACTACTTTTCGCTGCCACTTATGTCATAAAACAACACATTTATATAATTATTTCCTTCTATTCAAATATCAGAAGAAGCATAACATTCAAAATTACAGAGCTAAAAGTTGGAAGCCTTGTGAGCTTCCATCTATGAAGGGCGAGGCTTCCTTGATTTTAGGCAAGGATTATAAATGATTTAATGATGAAATCCACATGGTGGAAAAGATTCAAACTTGAACTCCTCAAATGTCTCTCGAGGATTTTGTTGTGAACCATGCTCCTTTGGCAAGCACAAAGAATGTGAATAGTAATGCTTCTTTGGGTGCATTGAAGCAAGATCACGAGTCAAATTTTTTAGACTTTGACAATGAATCCCATTTAGGACAATGATAATCTTCAGATCACTTTTATAAACTCACCTTTTGAAGACTGGGTCAAGGTTTCGAAAAAGAAAGGAAAGAAAGGTTGCTTCGAGGACCAACCCCAATCTGAGTGATTCTCTTTTGTAATTATTTATTCTACTCTATGTCTCCTTTTCTATTCTCAGTCTCAAACATCTCAACTATGTTCTTGCCAGTAATGGAACACTATGCTAAAAAAGGAGCCATGTTGGTATACGATGTATTTGATTTCTGATTGATAAATATAAATTTTAAACTTACAATAAAAAAATAGTTTGCTTCCATAAGAATGGATAAACATAAAAGGAAAACATGTGAAAATATATACCGGGATATACAGTTATGGACAACAAGTGGAAACTAATGCACATGCCGAGATTGTGGGAGCCCTCCTCACCTTAGCTTGCACATTTTTTGAGACTAACAGTTAAAAAAACTCAGTAAGATTAATGTACTATTGAAATAAACATTTCCAAAGCTACAACACAACTTTGGAGATCTGAAATTAAAGTCAAAACTCTTAAAGGCTAAACTATGGAAATTATAAACTTATGAAATTTACATGCTTGGATATTTATACATAAATTTTTGGAACTGAAATGTTATGAAATATCTAACCATCAACTAAATACTAATTTAGAAAATTATATGGGTTGACCTCCACCTTTGGAGTGCCCCAAAATCATCTAAAATCCCTCAAAAATCAAAACAATTTTGATTTTTAGCCTAAAACAAGGTATTTTGCTAAAAATGAAGCTATGTTGACTAGGCACAAATGAGTCAATATCTAGATAAATAATAAGTACTCATCCGTCCATGATTCCCAAGGAACAAAACACACATTCCAGAATTCACCCAACTATCCTAAACATATCTCAATGACTGAACATTTACCAAAAATTCCATTTGCTAATAAGTTTTTCGTTAGATTTATTTCCTAATGCAAAATTTTTGTCAAAAATTCATGACTTAAGAGAGAATGATTTAAATGCATTTTTAATACATTTTTACGCCAAAATGATAATAAATTAAACAAAATGGAGTATAAAGTAGGTTTATTGGGTTTAATTAGGGTTTAGATTAAGGAAAATGGGCATCAAAAACTACACCCAACAACCCCAACTGCGATGTAACTTAAAAAGGGCTTGAGACATGTGAAAAGTACATAAATATATTAGTTGCATGAATATGTTTTAACACATGAAAAGAGTTTGAGCATATAATTTCTTGAAAGAAAGTTAATTAATAATTCAAAATATCACGAGTTTGCATTTGTAAAGGGAATGGTTAACTGGGACGTAATGGCCAATCACTAAATCAAGACTCATCCAAACCGATTTAATGACTAGAGGGTTCAATTTGGAGCTTTATTCGGATCATCGAACAAGTGATTTGTGAAAGGTTTCATCAAATAAATTTCAACATGAAAATAACTTAAAAAATATATTGAACAAGTTTGAAAGTTAATACAGTCCATATGGTATGAATAGTTATGAGAGGGTCCAATTTGGATATTGAGGGAAATTTCTAAATGGGGAAAGTAACAATAGATAATAAAACCTATTTTTGATGTCGAACTTGATTGAGAAATCAGGCTCAAAAATATATTAACTTGGTTAAAAGTTCAAAAATAAGAAGGATGTAAAGAATAAAGAGGGACTAATTAAAAGATCAGGATCAATTCCAAAATGGGAACCCATTCGCACCAAAGTTAGCGAGGGGAGTGTTTAATTTGTCAATTACCATAGATTCCCAATCAAGGCCCAAATCTAGAGGAATAGGTGAAGAAGAGGCATGATCTAAAGATTGGGTGTGACTTAAATATTTGGAAGTAAAAGAGTTTGAACTAAGAAGGGAATAATCCAAAATTTCCTCATAAATAAAACTCAAGAAAAAAAACCAAATCAAAACTAAACAAGTGAAACATGAAACCCAATCTAAGTTGACTAGTTAAATGAAGGAACCAATGTTGCAATGTGATAAAGAATGATGCTCAACATTTATCCCAAAATAAAAAAGCAAATTTTGATTAGTGACAAAAATGTAAGGTTCAATTTTTTCCCAAAACCTTGGGAGTGTGTTGAGGACTTAACATAATGTTGGTGAAAATTCATACGACCACATGAATTTCTTAACATACTTTCTCTATCATGCTCCTATTAACTTGATACTATCTCAGGGATGTCTTCTTTCCATTCTTCCCATTGGAGGAGATCGCACTAGAGTGCCAACTATTGTCATCCCTGTGGCCATTGTCCTTACAGTAGAAACAAACTAAAGATGCCTTGCCATACATTTTCAGTTTGTGATTGTGTTTGTTGTCTTATTTGCTTGGTCCTCTAACTGTTGGTATATTTTTGGATTGGAAACATCCTTTGGCTATCTGAATGAAGTATGGACTGCGTTGACGACTCTCATTAATAATACTAATGAAATTCATGTTAAGAAAATTGATAAAGGGTTGATATATCTTGATCCTCTCTCTTTTGAAAGAATTGAATATTATTCTTGAGTGAAGGAAATTTAGCTGAAATGTGGAGCAAGTTTCTTAAATAAGGATTGTTAAATGATATAATTGATCTTTGATGTATCTAACGACACCTGAATAAGTATCATGTCTGGAATTACATACTATTTGGGTGACCAAAAAATAGGATGGTAACTCTTTCTATAGTTTACTAATTAGAGCATATAAGAATTTGTTTGATGAAGGGAAAATTGAAGTTAGGCAACATGCCTATTTTTAAGAGAAAAAATCAACAAAACTATAGTCAAGGAGTTTAGGAATGTAATTAGGAGAAATAATGGGATTGTGTTCACCATACCATCAATAAGAAGCATGACCCTTAGGCATCATTTAAGAAAGGTATGAATAAGAATTCATGTCATTATTGTAGGGAATTATAACACAAGTAGTAGGATTTTTCGTAGAAGATTAAAGACATATAAAATAAAGTAAAGAATGTTGAAAGACATGTCAAGTGAACATTCAACTAACCTATAATGTTTAACTTTAGAGAAGATAATGTATATTGATATACATTCTATATTAGTTCTTATTAAGCCTCACATGCTTACACTTCTAAAAGTGAGTGGATTATCGATTTGGTTGTACCCATCACATTGATTGACATGATGCTCTCTTTTCCTCATTGGGTAAGGCTACATAAAATTAAATTTGTGTTATCACTGATTGTGTTCTCAGTATTTTAGTTGTGGTAAAATTGAATTTCACAATGGTGTGATTATTGACATGTAGCATGTACTACCTATTTTGAGCACCAATACATTGATTGACATGATGCTCTCTTTTCCTCATTGGGTAGGGCTACATAAAATTAAATTTGTGTTATCACTGATTGTGTTCTCAATATTTTAGTTGTGGTAAAATTGAATTTCACAATGGTTTGATTATTGACATGTAGCATGTACTACCTATTTTGAGCGCCAATTTGTTGTTTGTAGCCCAACCAATTCATACTAGCAATAATGTAAAATTTCAGAAAGATTAGTTTGTGTGAGAGATTATGCAAAATAATTTAAGTGTATGCTTGATTTGAGGGAAAAACTGTACAATGTTTTTGATTTACATAAAATATCTAGTGTTAGCTACTCTTATAGCAAGGACAAATGATTGGAGCAAAATTTGGCATGAGAGACATAGATATATAATTTATTGAAGTATGAAGCTAATTGTTAAACATGACATGGTTGTTGGATTACTTAATGGCATATGTGAAGGGTGCATACTAACAAAACATCATGAAGATAATTTTGAAACACATAAGGCTTATAGAGAAAATAGTCAACTCTAACTTGTTTATAGTGACTTATTTACTTTAAACAAATGTAACACCCCACCGCACATTTACTCACTTTTACAAGCTCACCAGGGTAAACATGAGCCAAGAGTTACTATATATGACTCGACATCCAAGTAAACATGTGATGAGAAGTTACTATGATATGATTTGACTCCCTATGTGTCATTTAAAGAAGTGGAAATGACAAAAACACACCATATAGACCTTCCACATCAACAACAAAACTCCTAGGAGCCATCCGAACCACTTAGGTAACCAGCCCCTGAGACCAACTGAAGTTTTAGACTATTAAACCCTTAGATGCTCCCTTGACATGGGAAAACATGCATCCAGGAGGCTCTAGATGCTCCCACAGCACGGGTATGCATGCATCCAGTGACTTTTCTACCCAGTGATGTGCTTATGTCTTTGATATTTGAGCCATTTTTTCATTCCCAGAGCCCAGGTCACTTCCCAAAACTCAATGACACTTTCAAAAATGAAAGATAACAACAAAATAATGATACAAATGAAATTTATTGAACGAGGGCTTGACTGGACCCCTACTAGCCATGATAGGCATTTCGTTAAACATGTCACAATTATGTAATCTACATGTTTAAACAATAGATCTGAGCATAGGGGTCTCATACTCATCTAAGAATCACTAAGAAGCATGGATGCCTCGACACATTAGCTACCATTTCATCCATTAGGCCATAGATACATTTTTCATTCATTTACAAGTAAAAACATAATGAGATCCATACATAGCCACTGTCATAATACATGTACATAACCAACATAATAAAAACAAAAATACTAAGGAAACAACAACCATATAATCCACATACAAACCAATATAATTCTCATGAAATAAAAAGGAGAAATAACCTCATATTAATGATGCAAATTCCAACTAGTTGTGGGACTTCCACAAACCACCCGACCGTGCACATGGCTGAGCCAAATCTCTCTTCATTTAGTCACCCTCGTGCCATATTCCAAGCATGATTGTGGCATCTCATAAAATGCATCAATCAAAACAATCCAGGGCTTCCATAGGCCAAACCACCTTAACCCATGAAATAGGGATTCCACCTCACGGTCAGACATCACAAAACCATCACCAGATTGGTCTCTACCCAAGCCTTCCAGGGCTCAAGAGCGTATGTTCCAACCAAGGTTTCCAGGACTAGTAACTTAACCCACAAATTATACAGGGCTCCAAAGAGTTTGTCCAACCAAGGCTCTAGAAATAATTTTGTGCAAACAATCCCTTATGCAGACATAAGCAATCTCTCTAGTCCTATAAGAGGATCTAGCAACAAACTAGACAAGCATGTGCAAAATTTCCTAATTTATATCAGAAAATACAAAGTAAGATAGATGACCTACCTCACCCTGATGCTAAACACCCATTGATGTCATCATCAATCTTCTTGCTTCCAAGTTAAATCCTCTTTACACCCTTGTGGATGAGATACTTGCAAGGAAGATCAAACAAAAATGACAAAGGCATACATAACATAATTCATTCTAACATAAACTATATGACATATCAAGGAATATCATACTAAATGAGTAATGATTTACACACTTATGGAAAGTAAACACATGACGTATTTACTAATAGAAAATGAGGGAAGCATAAAATCACTCAAGCCTTGATGTTGGAAGCCTCCTTTGGATGAGTTTCCAAGTCCTAACCAAGAACTTCAAGAAATCATTCTCCTGAGAAAAATGGGCATCATTTAGACATAGTTTCAACATAGGAATGCAACCAAGCAATGAGCAACCAATTGTGGATAGTAGGGATTTCATTTATAGCGGAGGAGAGGGAGTTAAGGATCCATGAAAGGAGGGAGAGGTTCCACAAATCTAGTTGAAGATCCATGAGAGTAGGATCACAAAACAAGAATGGGATACCTCGCTTTAATCCTTATTCACCTGTGTAATATTCCTAATTAGCTATGGCTAATTGGAATATTCGATTTTGTTCGATTTTTGCCTTTTATAGTTATTTGCAAATAAAAAGTGAGGAAGCGGGAACATAACTCACTTTAGAATAAAAATTCACTTCCTAGGTAGCACAACGTTGTGACTTAGGGGGGAACCAAGGGGGCCAAAGGGGGACGCAGAAATGGGGCTCACGTAGACACATGGAGGGTCTGCAGGAGGGAAGGAACACATGGCAAGAAGGGTATCACGCAGGAGAAAGTGAGCCTAGGGATTGTGAGAGGCAGAGGCTATAAAATAGAGAGGAACCCCCTCATTTGGGATCATTCTGGTTATGAGCATTTGTGATAGTCATTTCGACTTAGAGCACGCTGGCTATTTAGCTAGTTTGCACCACTATTTAGTGCATTGAGTGTCTCCGTTCGGAGATCTCACCCTTAGCCCCGGGGGACTTCGAGTGCCTGTTCGAGCAAGGTATTTCCATTGCCATTCTAGCAGTAGATTCATCAGCATTTCAACAGTAGTTTCATCAGCATTTCAATAGCAGTTTCATTAGCGTCTTTGAGGAACTGCACAGAACCCCAAGGGGGTGATTTTCGGGGGTTGGCCATTTCAGAAAAGCTTCCTGGGTTTTTCTGGGTTTTTTGAGTAGAGTCCGATTCCAGAGTTTCAACCTTTTTTGAGGAAGGGAGCAACTCCAAATACTCATTCAATTTCCGGCAGCAACAATAGCACGACAGTTTCCCAGCAGCTGGGACGCAGATCAGTGTGAGGCCATTCCAGGAACGCTTTCTGGGTTTCTTGAGTAGAGCCCGAATCTAGAGCTTTAGCTTTTTCCGAGGAGGGGAGTAGCCCCAAATCATCATTTGTTTTCTAGTAACAATAGTAGCATCCATGGAGAGAGGCCATTCTTGTCATTTTGAGAGTATTTCTTCACTTGCCTTGTGCAAGTCGAGGTGCCATCTATCTAATCACCTCTTGTACTCATTTATTGCTCAGTATAATAAAATGGCTTAACATTTCTCGCTGCATTTCTTGTGTATCTGCTTATATTTCCAGTTTACATTATTATATGCTGTTCCACTGTTATTTTATCACTTCAGGGTTATTATATCATTTGCACATATTTGGTTGGAGTTTTTGCTGGGGTTTGAGGAATATTCTGGGTTAGGAATATTACACTGGTATCAGAGCATAGATCTAGCTCAGCCTGTGGAGCTAGCAATCTATGACACCGGGGGAAAAACTCTATATCTGTTACAGAGGTCAGAGATATAGAGACACTAGGTGTGGGTTGGAGAAAACTTACGGAGAGGGAAACTATGTTCGGGTGGTGGGCACAGAATAGGAGGAGCCTGTGGTGGATGCAGAGCAGGAGGATCCGATGGCAGATGATGACGAGAAGAGATTTGCGGATGTGCTCCTCAAATCCGTGCAGGATTTGTCGAGGCAGATTGAGTTGATGGGGTAGAGATAACATGAGAGCCCATGGGTTTTTCAAGTTGGTAAGGGATCAGGCGCATCCCACCATTTGCCAGAGCAGTGTGATACTGCACAACAGGTGGCCTCACATGCCCCTACACACTCTACCATGCCCACTTTCTTAGGAGCCGAGCAGGAGGTGGAGCCCAGACATATGGGTAATTATTTTGCAAAGTACCAGGCCTATGGGCAGGAGTTCAGGAGATTTTTTTCAACTCCAGCGGGATAGTAGACCTTCCGACCATCACAGAGGGTACCGACATTACCATGATGGTGACACCCACCGTTCAGTGAGTATATTCCACTTGCCTACATTTGATGGTTCATTAAATAGTTCGGTAAAGTCTTGGGTGGAGAAGTTGGACATTTATTTCCAGCTTAACCAGATGTCGGCGACAGAGGCCATCAAGGTGGCAACATTGCATTTGGATGGTGAGGCCCAGGATTAGTGGTTTCATGGGATGGTTACACTAGGGCACTCCACAGTGATGACATATGCCGAGTTCACTAGGAGACTGATGGAGCGATTTGATTGGAGGGATCCAGAGCAACATTTGTTGAGCTAACAAGGCTCAAACAGATAGGGAGCCCAAAGACATACATTGCAGATTTCTTGAGGGTATCTGTGATGGTGCTAGACCTATCCATGGCATGGAGGGTCTATATGTATGTTGATGGGTTAGCAGATCCACTTCGGGGTTTAGTCCGATCCTCTGGACCAGCCACACTCCAGGACGCTATCAACAGGACCCAGGACTTACAGGATGTCTTATCCAGGACCCGGACACCTTAACCCCAGAAACATACTTTCCAGTCTAAGGGGAAGGATGTGAGGATTCCACCTCCAAAGGGGAATCCAGGATGAGTACAGATTGACGACGATGCCAGGAGGGAGCTGAAGAAGATGTAGTTGTGCTTCACTTGTCAGGAGCCATGGGCACTACGACATAGATGTGCTGCTGGCAAAGCACATTTTATTGAGGTCTTCTTTGAGAGCAGTGGAGAAGAAGATGACAGGAGGATGTGGAGGCAGGAGATAGCCATGCCATACAGGGATCTTTGCCACCTCCACCACCACCACCAGGTGGTGCATCTTTTGCACCCACCAGAGCGGCCCTTGCTGTGTTGCGAGGAGTTCCCAAGTATTTGATGCTATGCGTACGAGGGACAGTACGTGGCCAACACATATTAGTTTTGGTTGACAGTGGGGCCACCCACAACTTCATCGATGCATAGATGGTTGAGCGGAGAGGTATACAGACAGAGAGCTTCGATGGGTTTTCGGTCTTGGTCCCAGGAGATCAGACCATGACGTGTGCTCGTTGTGTTCCAAAGCTTTCAGTGACAATGGGCACCTACACATTGACTGACCACTTTTTCGTGATCAATATTCCGGACACCAACATGATATTGGGTGTTTAGTGGCTTATCACTCTAGGGAAGGTCATGACAAATTGGAAGACCTTGGAGATGGAGTGGGATGATGAGAAGATAGGGAGGCATGAGAAGATATAGGGACATCACACATATTTTCCTCAGACTATTTTGGCTCATTGGATGGAGAGGCAGTCTTTCAAAGGGGAGACATAGAGTGGGCAGTAGAGCTGCACGCATTAGAGGCAGGGACTACAGGGCGGATGGTACATCTGGAGATACAATCCATCCTTGACCGACATGCCATAGTGTTTGGGGAGATTCCGCCAGGAAAGCCACCAGACCGGGGGTTTGAGCACACTATTGAGCTTGAGCAAGGCATCCAAGCAGTGATCACCACCCCCTATAGGCAACCCAAGGCATATCGGGATGAGATTGAGTGGACTATCTAGGAGTTGCTTGCATTGCTAGATTTCATGTAGCCATTTGTTTTGGAGTGCGATGCGTCGGGAGAGGGGATTGACACAGTATTGATGCAGGGAGGTCACCCTATAGCATTTGAGAGCCGGAAGATCCTTCCGCACGAGAGGTTGTATTCCATATACGACAAGGAGATGCTGGCCATCATGCATGCATTGGCTAAGTACCAGCAATATTTGGTAGGCAACAGGTTCAGGGTGAGGACTGATCACAACAACCTCAAGTTCTTTTTGGAGTAGAAGCAGCTACAGGAGAGGCAGCAGAAGTGGATCAATAAGATCCAAGCATATGACTT
>APFE030497623.1:116350-134657 GCA_000404065.3 Pinus taeda | reverse complement strand
CCTGGGTATGGGCGGATGGTGGACGAAGGCCTGCAAGATGTGCCTCAGCCTCCTCACAGAGACTCTTTTCTTCCATGACGCGAGCCCAGCCTTGTCCTTCTTCCACGCCTTCCCATCTCGCCCTCCATGATTCCTCGGTGAAGCCCAGAGGAGCTGGCCCCAGAGATGGCGTGTAAACTTGCATAGGCTCCTTCCCCTTGCCTCCTGCTTCCGGCCCTGGTTGCGCCTCTGATGCTTCCCCTTCCTCTCTGCCTGGTGGCAAAGGTGGCGGCACGGTTGGCCCTGTTTGCGCCTCTGATGCTTCCCCTTCCTCTCCGCCTGGTGGCAATGGTGGTGGTGCCACCGCGCCGTCCGCTTCGTCGGGCAATTTTGTGAACAGGATTGAGATGTGGGCGTTGATGCCCGCGTTCTCAGAGGAGCTGCCCAAAGAGAAAACGACAGAGCCAAAGGCAGGAAGCCCCGTCTCTCCCACACTCGCACTGCCGACCTCCACGAACTGTCGAGCTTGCAGTGGTGTTGCTGTTGCCCTCCTGTGGCAGTAGCAGCAGCAACAATGATGATGTCCCTCTTCTGCTGGGCGCCGAGATGATGCTCCTCTTCCTCGACCTCTCCTGCTCGGTTGTCGCTCCCGTGTTCTCGCCATTGTGCCACCCAAATCCAAGACCTCTGCCAACTGAAAGACGACCCCGCGGTGCTCTGTGGGCGAATTCGAGAGCAGGGATGCCTCCAAGGCTGAAACACCAGGTTAATTATGCGTTCGAGGGCAAGGTCTCCGCGCTGAGGGCCATCAACCACTGCAACTTCAGCGTTCCTCCACAGGCCAGGCTTAGCCTGATCGCCGAGAGTCCCTCCTGACCAATTTCCCTTGCCCCTGCTGCAATTCTCGCTCAGACCAGGAATGAAATGGCCATCCGCCATCCTGCGATCGTAAGGGCGATACATGGTTACGGAACGAGCTTGCATTAATGGCGCACTGTGTTTCCCATCTGCTCCTCTGCTCGGCATTGAATGCCTGGAGCTCCAACGAACCTCTTCTATACCTTGACGGCGCATGACCATTAACATCTGTCACAGGCACGAGGCGACGCATGCTGAGCATGTGCTTCGTCCTTTTGGGTCGAGCCCTCACCCGCATCCGGGAAACAACAATTAAATGTTAAGAAAACGTGTAGTCAATATACAATTATAAATTAAAATTGTTTATATGTACCAAAGGCAACTAACTAAAAGCAAATGTTAAATAAACTAGAAGTTATAGTTAGCACATTACGAAAGGCCACTAACTAAAAGCAAATGTTAAATAAACTAAAAGTTATAGTTAGCACATTATTTACAGTAGTTAGGGATTTAGGTAAAAAAAATAAAAAAGTGAATAAGATTTACACATCAAAATGAAACACATGTATCATGTATTATAAAAACTTACAATAGTTAAAAAATGAAATAACACATTCACACAAAAAAAAAACTAAAAATAAAATTTAATCATTATAAAAGAACATATCGGGCAGATAACAAAAGCCATTGAGTGGGGATATGACCAACAATGATGTCACTGGCATATAGCTTCATTTGCCAAAAAAAAAAAAACCACAAGAGTGAACATGCCCTCACTCACAAAATGGGCCGAGTACAAAAAAGAGGGAATCCCTCGTAACTTAATATGTGCCTTTAATACATATTTAAAAAATATATTTCTTTAATACATATTTAAAATATATGTATTTAATAAAAATATATATTTGTTCTTTTCCCTTTTTAATACATTCTCACTTTTTTATTTTTCCAATTTGTTTTCAATAAATTTTTGTTCTTCTTTTCTTTAATTTTTTATTTTTTTACTTTACTTATCTCTTAAACTTAATATCTTAAACAATTTAATGGAAAATAATATGAAGTACAATCCTCATGGGAAAGAGCTACTGCTATAATTGGCATTGCTATACTTAGTTCATCGCACACTTCATGGAATTTAAAACCAAATATCTTTGGAACATAGCTCTGCATTGACCTGGATCTCTTTATGAATTGAATCGAAAAGAGAGATTGTAAACATCTCCCATAGTGTACTGTAGAGCATGTAACTTTTCTCAATCCAATGATAATTATATGCAATAATACTACCAACAATGATATGGGAAGCAGGTGGACTGCCACACAGATTTCCAATGCGTCCTCCATTCTCAATCTGAGAGATCGTTGTGACATCCAAAGCTCAAGGATATCATATAGCGGATTTAGTGCAACAGATGATCAACTACAACTAGAAATTTCTTCAAAATGGAAATGGAATGAATGTATAGATATAAAACCATTTGCATGCACATGCAAGGCCGTAGAGAAGCAAAAGCAATTTTTTCTTGTGAAGATCAAAGAATTCTGCATTATCATCCTTGTTGAAGCTTCAAAATTTTGAGAGAGATACTTTTCAGAGTTTATAATTATAAACATATTTTATAATTAAAAATATTTAGACACAATGGATAAAGATATTATTAAAAATGGGAGGGACTAGTTCTCAAACAGAAGCTTAATAGGGCCCTCTTTTTTTATGGTTACAATATACATATCAGAACAAGCTGATAAGAGTCACATGGCAGCCATCATATCAACCAGAATATTCCATCATCGACCGAATATACGCCAGCATCCGCAGCGCTGCAGGATTCGATCGTGGCCGAGGTGCGTGAAATCGACTACCCGACCACTACATCATGCACTCATGTGCAAGATAAAGATATTATTAGATTGTTATGAAACCCAAAAAAATAATTTAAAGTCATAGTCAATAGGTTTAAGCTATGACCCATACTCTAATATACTGAAAAGAACCAATAGAGAAACAAAAAAAAGTGGTTTTCAAAAAAAGAAATGTGAAACTTACTTCAGTAAAAAATATTTACTGACAGATCAGAGCAGGAGCAAATCTAGTTTTCAAAACTTAGGGAAGAATATTATTGGCCTAAATTGATAACTCAACAGGGTGCCACAATCTCTAGATAGTTAGAACTTTACCTCTATGAACAAAAAAAAAATAACTAAAAAATTCTAGTTAAATTTTTTTTTAAGAGGTCCATTCCAATGATATAAAAACTATGGCAGACTATTGAGCTATCGATCTTCTGGAACTGCTTTAAACATAGGTTAGTTCGATAATATTCTTGACTAAGGTCTATCGAAGACTAGATCCACTCCTACTCTGGTCAGTCCTTGTAAGGGCATCTCTAAAAGCAATTAATAGTCCTTGTAAGGGCATCTCTAAAAGCAATTAATGGGAGAGATATATTCATTGTGAACTTTGAAACAATCAAATGGAGAAAAGTTGTAACAGTTCAACTTTTGACAGCTTCTGCAGAATATAGAAACGAAGATCAGTCAAAACAGTTTCAAGGCATCTTTTCTAGTCAAAATTGTCCAGATTCCTATAGAGATTGGTTGGAATCACAAGTTTGAGTTGTGAACAATGTTATGAGAATTGAACTAGAACCTATGAAATCAGTCGGTCCAGTTGTTTTTGGTCCAAAACCAGTTTGAACCAGAGTAGGAGTAGGTTGGTTCGATACCGAAATGGCTCAAGACGGATGTTGTGCGGTTTGTGCCTTTCCAGGTTTTTATTTTTTTATTTTCTCATTTGGTTGGCCGGCTTCTAATTCCCCTATCTCAGCTTAATAGTCAAGGCCCTTAGCTAATATTCAAGCCTATAGTCTATTATTTCCATGCATTTCATGGTAATGTTAAATTCTTAGAGCAAAAATGATTCATTTTCATCATTTTACTTAAATTTTTAACATTACCATGAAATGACTCACAATGTTTGAGAGTGGTTCCAACCTCATTGGGTTTCATAAGAATAAAATAGAATTTTGGATTTCACTCAAAATAGACTTAATAATTTTTCAAGCATTACCATGAAATGACTCACAACGTTTGAGAGTGGTTCCAACCTCTGTATCCATCACTCAACAAAATCTTGACCTGACATGTTACACTTTTTCTATTTTATTTTAATGCTTAGAGGCTTATATTGATGATGAAAATCTCAATAGCATGATTTTTTTGGATGCTAGAGGTCATTTAGTATCTTTGGTTTAGGGTTGGGTTGCACTCAATGCTATTTTAGTTTTTGGTTATGTGCATCCTCACATACTATATAAATGAGAACTTTTGTTTATTTGTATATAATTGGTTTGGATTCATATGGATGTATATGTATATATATGTTTTTCTTTAAAATTTGAATATTTTATGTTTTTTTGGTCAATTAATTTGTTGGTCCCGTTTTTTTACTAGCTCTCAGTCCACAAGGTTTTTCTGTTCTGATAACATTGGTTGTGAAAAGGGATTTTTTGGGGTGCTGAATTCATATGTGCATTTAAAAAAACTCAATTTAAACAACAAGCATAAAGATTTGAACAAAAATAAATTCACCAAATTCCAGCGAAAATTTCCAAAATCTCTAATAATTAAACAACATCATTCTGCAACCATCGACACAAATATCACAAAAGTTTAAATTCTTAAAGTCTCTCTATGCAACAACAAGATGAGTGCAGTTTCCTAATTACTCTATTTATATTGGTTGCAAGATATGAGTGTTTATGAATGCATCAATGCCAAGACTAAATATTCAACTCTGTCACTTCAGCACAGGGTAGGAATTTAATCATTGATTTTTATTTTTATTTTTTTTTAATCATAGTTGATAAGCAAATCACCTAAGCCAATCACACAAACAACACTGTCACCACGCTAAATTCTACTTGTCAGCAATGTATTTATTCTACGCATTACAATTTAAACAAAAATCCAATTTCAAGCTCGGAGCATGTATTGATGGGTCACTAGCCTAAATGTATGCTTCCTTTAAGCAAACCTCAATCACTCCTGTCCACGAAATGACTAATTCTCACGCATACAGAGACTCGGAGCAATATCTAGTTGTAACGTTCAGCGAAAAGGGGTCTTCTGAGAAAGAGAGGGCATATGTCCCACAAGAGAGAGAGCCAATGCTCAGTCAATGTTAAAAGGACAACGTACAACATGTAGAGAGATGTAAAAACACCAGGCAATGAATAGAACTTGCAGACGATGGAGATACCTCAAGTTTCTTGATGGAATTGTATTCCATGAACGTACGATCTGTGGAAGTGAGAGAATACCATCCAACCAAAAAACACACAGCTCGAGGGAGTGAAAAGGGCGATTTACAGGAAAGAAAAATGGTCGAACAACCATGAAAATCCAAATTAACAACTACCTACACTTTTACTATCCACCATTAATATATTGTAATATGAAAAAAAACCCACGACATAGATACTAGCTTCCTACCTCACTAACTACTCAACAGATATTAACAAACTGCAAGGGGGCCATCAGAATGCAAACAATAATTTCAATAAAGAACAAATTAACACAACAACATGCTCAACCCACATAGGAAATCAATGCAAATGAAGACATGATTTATTATTGTAAAAATGGGAAATCCAGCATAGAATTAATTCTGCCAGGCTTTGTATTATGTATTAATAGGCAAGTTACAAACTCCGGTTCATCTTTGTGCTTTTCAATGAAATTCAGGCAGCATCCCTCTTCATTCCTGGCCAAAGAACCGCTTTTCCTTTACAAGCAATCCCCCACTTTCCTTTCTCTTTTTGGTTTTAAATTGCAACCTTTTGGGACAGCCTGAGTTTTGTAAGCAAATTGGTGAGTTTTATTTGTCGTTTTTAGCAAATAGCAGACTTGTTTGAGGGCTGAGGAGGAGAGGAAGGTCTACGAGGGCAAAGGAGGCGAAAAACGGGTGATTTTAGCATCCCAACTAAAAGAACTTCATGTTTGGACCAAATTTCTTCGGCAAGCTGTGGTTTCCAGGTATCGGCACCAAATTTGACCATTTTGTTTTGGTTTTTTTCTTGTTTTTGCTTGAATTTCTACAATTCATTGATTATCAATGATTTTTTTGTGGATTTGATGGTGTTTTTTTTCATTTTTGTTGCATAGAGGGTTTCATTTTTGTTAAAAATTGCAAAAACTTAATTGTTAGATTTACTAGTTTAATTTTTTCTTGTGCTTTATTTTTTTGCATCATTTTCTATTGAGTTTGAATGTGCATTTTTTCTATTATTGTTGGATTGAGTTCAATTTTTTTTTTTTTTGTCAAAAATTCAATGTATTGTGTCATGTATGTAATTTTATTTTTTTTAACTTGCAATTCTTATTGTGCCATAGGTTTAACTTCAAACTTCATCTTACATTAAAACTCGAGAGTTCAACTAAGTTAAAAACATGCCAAGGAAATTGGACCCTCTGTGGGAATTTGGTGAACCTGATGGAGGGTTTGATAGAATAAACTTGTCTTGCAAGTTGTGTGGGCAGCGTATGTCAGAGGAGGTTTATAGATTGAAATATCACCTTACACAAATCCCTGGACGTGATATAGAGCCTTGCACCAATACAAATTCCGAAATCATCCGAAGAGCCATAAGATCATTGGAAGAATTAGAGCAAGACAAAGTGACCAAAGTATATCTGAAGAAGCACCTAGCAGGGAGTGTGTTAGGATGTGAATATGGAAATGGCACTGGTTTTACTTCAGCATCAAATGTCTACAACCAAACCTGTAGCTACCTCATCATTTTTTGTTCTTAGAACCATGGCTAGTTCACAACCATCTATCACTTCAATGCTTAAAAAAAATGAGAAAGAACAAGTTGACAAGTTGTTGGGCAAGTTTCTCCTTTTGAGTGATTTTCCTTTCAGCGTTGCAAGGAATAATCAATTTTTCCAGCCTGTCGTTGATGTTATTGCAATTGTTAGCCCAGGGTACATAATCCATTCTTATGATGACTTTAGAGGCCGCATTCTTCAAGATGAAAAGGTAGACTGCACCAAAAGATTAGAAGAGTTTAGGGCATCATGGGCACAAACAGGGTGCACTGTGATGTCACATGGTTGGACCAACCAAAATGGGATAACCCTTATAAACTTCTTAATTAATTTTCCTAAGGGGACAATGTTTATGAAATTTGTTGATGCATCTTCACATATCAAATATGCAAAATTATTATGTGTTGTTGGATGTGTTTATTTTAGAGGTGGGTGCAGAACATGTCCAAGTCATAACGAACAATGCTGCAAATTATGTTGTTGCTGGCAAAATGCTTATGGAGAGGCATCCTACTTTATTTTGGACACCTTGTGCTACACATTGTATTGATTTGATGTTGGAAGACATAGGAAAATTTTATTTTGTCAAAGATATTATTAACTCATCAAAAAGCATTACAAAATTTATATATAATCATGCATATGTGCTTAGCTTGATAAGAAAATTCACCACCAACAAAGAGTTGGTGCGCCCCGCCATTACACAGTTTGCCACGAGTTTCATATCTCTTCAATCCCTCTTGAATTTTATATGGGATGTGAAGAGAATGTTTCTTTCAGATGAGTGGCGTGTTTTAACATTTAGCCACAAACCAAAGGGAGAGGCCATATGCAGATTAGTTTCATACCAGGAAAACTTCTAGGCGGGAGTGCATGAGGTGTGCAGCGTTACTGAACCTTTGGTAAAGGTTCTTCCATTAGTTGATGGTGAGAATCTCGCAATGGGTTATTTGTATGAGACCATGGACAAGGCCAAAGAATCCATTCGAGCCTACTATGATGATAAGGGAGATGAGGGGTTTCAGAAACAACTCCTATAAGAAGTGATTGATGAATGATGGAACAACACACTCCATCGTCATATTCATGCTGTAGAGATCTACCTGAACCGCGCATTTTCTTACCCATGTGGGTTCTTATTTGATGTTGAGATAATAGATAGATACTTAACCTGTGTTAAGAGGGTGGTGCGATCTCCAGCAGAACGTGCATGGACTCGCTATGATGCCAGAGTACCCTATCTGTGAAAGCTTGACATTCGAATCCTTAGCCAACCATGTAGCTCTTCAGGATGCGAGCACCATTGGAGTGTATTTGAAAAAATACACAACAAAAAGTGCAACAGGTTAAACTTAAAACTTAAATATTTAAATTTCCAATTAATTTTTTGAATTCATTAAATAATATTTTTTTATAGTTATTATTTTATGGTCTTTGTACAGGTTAGAGTCCGAGTGACTTAATGACATGGTGTACGTCTACTACAATATTCAATTGTGGGTGAGGCAACTTGAGAGGATACATGATATGGAGGCCATCTCATTGGATGAGATTGACATCACTGCTGCATGGAGGGTTGAAGGGTTGAAGTCGAGAGGCATCTCAAGAAGTCTGTCAATAATTGGTTAGAGCAGGAAGTAGTGAAAGGCATAGAAAGGGAGGAGGAGGAACAATAGGAGGAGGTGACACCACCTACCGAGGCTACCCCTGCCACCAGTAGAGGACATGGTCTACCTCCTGTAGACCTTAGTTCTTCAGCTTCTAGAGCACAATGGAGTCCACTGTCAACTCCAATGACTTCTACATCTAGAGGGAAAGGGAAAGCTATTCCATTTTCTCGCAAGAAAAGCAGAAGAAATCAATAGTATTAGTTATTTGGTTCATTTCATTGTATATGACATTATGACTCATGATATGAGATACATTATTATAATTTTTGTTGATATATTGACGCTGAGTTGGGACTCACGAGTCAAGACTTACTATTCAAGTCATGATTCACTGTTATGTCTGATGTAGCATTATCATATTTATGTGTCAATGTATTTATTTTATGTTGTAAATGCTTTAGATATTAAAAAAATTGAATATTTTTGTATTTTATGATTTTTTCACTGGCTGATTTAATTCCGATCACGATTTTGACAACATTAATTTTAATACACAATCTTTTTATATAATAGTACTCTATCTTAATTTTATATCTTATGCGCTTCTCTTAGGCTTTTAATTGAATTAAGAGATCGACACCAAGTGTGATGGCATGGAGAATTCATATTAACAAGTAGATATTTTTCATCGTTAATAATTGTCAACTTTGAGAATTGCAATCATCATAGAACCCATTTCATAGCCAATTGTTCTTCAGATCCGATTCTTGTCAACTTTGAGAATTGCAATCATCATAGAACCCATTTCATAGCCAATTGTTCTTCAGATCCCATTCTGATCTTTCATATAGCTTTTCAAAAAATGATAGGAATGATCAATCAAATTCTACAATTACAACTAATTATCAATAGCAGGTTAAAACCTAAAATAAGATCTAATTATCCATAGAAAATATAAAACCCAAAATAAAACTTACCGTTATGTTAACGCATCCATCTAAATCTAATGTCATCAAATTCTGTAAGGAGACTTGGAAAGAGTCTCTAAGATTGAATCAGTTACTCAACTGATTCCAAACAAGTAAAAAAGCAGGCAAGTTGTCAAGTAATTATACTTCTCATTCCTTTCTGGTTATATGACCCAACCCATTTTTTAATTAAATTAGCCAGCTCAAGTTTCAACAAGGAAAGAGTTGTATAAATCCACCTAAGAAATTCAAGTGAGACCATTTTGGGTAATTGATTTGACCGTAGCAGTTGTCACGTGCACACATCAATCCTATCATGATAGTACTTAGATTTTCCATGTTATGATTGACGGAGCAGTTAAGTGTTGCGGATTATTTGACTATTAGCAAAGGAAAACATGTTTCAAAACTATTCCAGAATAATAGCTTCCTATATTTAGTTATTGATAAAGCCATGTTGGAATTATTAATTCTTAGCTATTGATCAAGGTGAAACAAGTGATCATTATCATAATTGCTCAGCGTGAAGTAGAAATTATCTCGACGTGAAGAGTTTGAATTTAAGTTTTACTGGGTTGTAAAATCTAGTTGGAAATGAGATATTCTCTCCAATTAGTTGGATATTTTAGTATGCTATTTAGAAAATCTCTTTGTGTCTATCTAGAGGCATAAATATCTGTATAATTATTTGTTAAATAAATCACTCAACAAAAATTGGTGTGTTGAAACAATGTCTACTCTTTCATTTCTCTACAAAACTTTTAATCATATATATTTTGTAATATAAATGAAAGCATTATTCAACATTCGGTTTAAGACGCACCAACCTTGTTAATAGATACACACGAAGCCTAAACATACACCAGATACACCACAATAAAGGTATCATGAAACCAAAAAAACTTTCCATACAATTGTTTATTATACTTGTAATGGCTCAAATAAGGAAAGTCCATAGGCACCGCAAAAATTGAAGACTCGTAATTCAGTAAGATGTAAGATCACTTCCCCGAACAATGCACTTCCCCGAACTTATCATTGTGACTGCAAGAAAAGAGCAATCCTAAAATAAGAAAGTATCAAAGTCATGGCCTAATATCTAGTCATAAAAAGTTAAAGCACAAAGGTAAACCCCTAATGTGCATCAATGTTTAGATATTCAAGGCTTTCATAACTCTTTCAAAGTTGTGGCAGCCCATTATCCCTTAGCTTCACACACCTGGATCCAAAAGTGTCACACATGAAAATCCGTTCATGCGCTTTGCACGTTATGCGACAATATTTTAGTAAAATTTGTTTATGCTGCAGCAAGTCACTTCTTTTTCCAGAGGTTAGTGCTTTGAGCCATACTTCAACATTCACAGACCTTTAGATAAGCTAGCATTATAAAATATAGTTATAAGGGTATTTACTTGCAAGGTAGGATTTGAACTCCTACATTACCACTGAGGAACATAAGAATCCTCAGTCAAGATCATCTGTTAGTGGTATAGGAATTCAAATTCTTCACCTAGAAGGGCTCGAATTGGGGTCTAAATGGTTTCTTCCCACATATGGCCCTTTGGTTTACCCGTGTTGGTGGTCACAAACTCTATGAATTGTTTATGGCCATATTAAGGCTTACTAGTCTAACTCTATGAATTGTTTATGGCCATATTAAGACTTACTAGTCTATCTGTTGTTGCTGGTGAGGTACTCAGTTATCTGTTTTGTAGATTTTTCTTTTGAATATAGCGCTTGTTTTCACTGCAATTTTTTCTTATATCATTTTTCATGTTTTGATCTATGTTATGCAAGTTTAGGTTGCACAATTCATTAGCACAATCTATTTTGATAGAGATATAATTACAATCTCTTTGTCATGCTTGTTCTGAGCTATGCTTAAAAAATTACAAAGACAAAGATTTGTGTACATGCTAATCAAGTCTAGTTCTCCACAACTTAAGTATTATAGTTTTTGTGTTAAATAGAATGATTAATGGTGGATCAAACAAATTGACATACACATGTTTCAGCAATTGACATACACATGTTTCAGCTTGTTTAAGAGCACCAACAAATCATAAGAAAGGAGCGTGGGAAAATTGGTAGTATGTTCAGAAAAAGGCAAGACTGATCTAAACAATAACTTGTTAAAAAAATTATATCATTTACAAAAATAATAAACTCCACTTACAAAAATTATATCATTTACAAAAATAATAAACTCCATTTACAAAAATTATATCATTTACAAAAATAATAAACTCCATTTACAAAAATATTGAATGGCTAGTGTTCTGACAAATTCTAAATGTGAATAACCTATTGGTGGGTCTAATCATGTAAATGGAAGAAGGGGATGGCCTCCCTCAACTAGTTTGGGTTGAAAAGTAACTAAGAAACCACTGAGGGAGACAAAGTTGCACAAATTAATTTTTATGCCCTCTGATCATGGAACTCATTTGGCTTACTATCGTTAAAGACAAAAACTTTCTGATGGATACGAGTCTTGGGTATACATTGTAGCTATTTTAAAAAAGTGGTGTATTTTTCAGGGATTGAAGTACGTGCTGGAAGGGGAAAGCTACAAGCCCTGGATCAAAAATATATAGTTTTTGGATGGATGCTCACTAGACGAGGTGGCACACTCACTGGCCATCTTGCTGTCACCAAAGCTTTTCTGGTTGGTTAGTGAGAGTGCCATGTTGTGAGGTGAGAAAGCACATCCGAAGGGCAAATGTTTTGATAGGAGGCTAGTCTTTTTCGCTCTTTCCCATCCAGGATGTGTTTCAAACTTCGATTAAAGAACCACTTATTTGCAACAGTTTCAATGTATATCCAAGACATACTTACATCTATCACATAAAATTTGTTTTATACATTAATAAGTCAAATAAGTTTGATTCCGTAAACCAGATGGCATAGAAATTAAAATGTGCAACTTCCTCTACCTCGATGGCTTCTCAGCTACATTTAAACCCATTCTCCTTCTCCCTCACTTTCCTTACACAAGCAAGATGTAGCTTTTAGAAGTGGTTTCTCAGGTGCATTCGAACCCATTCTCCTTCTCCCCCACTTTCTTTACATGATTAGATGCACAAGCAAGATGCCCACATTTAGAAATGGTAAGAACACTAGTCTTTCACACTATTGTAAAAGACTTGCCTTCCCTAAAGATTGAAGTTAGGGCCATTTTCTCCAGGGTCCTTTCTTGTGCTCTGTCTTGTGCTCTGTGGTGCTCTTAAACAAGATTACGGTCAACCTATTTGATTCACTATAAATCATTTCATTTAAAACCTATTTGATTCACTATAAATCATTTCATTTAAAACACATACTGTAGTACCTACTTCATGCAAAACCTAACCTGGTTCATGTCTGATATACCATGCACATCAATCTTCGTCTCTATAATCTTTTAAGTGCAACTCAAAAATGGCATGATGAAGAGATTTTAATGGTATCTCTATCAGATCAGACAAGACTGATGTATTTGTGTAAACTAAACTTGCAGCCCATGGATAGAAACATGGAAAAGTAAATAATGTTAAAATGGCAATAAAAAATAACACTTAGTCAAAAGAAAATCTACAATTTAAAAAGTTGTAGAAAGCTAAGTACCACACCAGCAATAGCAGATATACCAGAAAGCCTTAATATGGCCAGGGGCAACTCATATAGTTTGTGACCACCAACATGTATACCAGGGAGGCATATTGGGGAGTTGACAGAGCCACATTTGTGGAGTCTTTTCCCATTCCAGTCCTAATTTAAGAATTTGAATTCCTGGGTGGCTAATAGATGATCTTTATAGGGATTCTCATATTCCTTAGTAGTAATGTCAGAGCTCACCTTTGAGATAGATTTCAGTTAAGTACCCTGCTGACTATATTTAATTTAAGAATTTGAATTCTGGCTCGCTAATAGATGATCTTTATTAGGGATTCTCATATTCCTTAGTAGTAATGTGAGAGCTCACCTCTCAGATAGATTTCAGTTAAATACCCTGCTGACTAGACTTTATGATGCCAGCTGATCAAGACTTTATAGGACATCTGAATGTGGAAGTATGACTCCAGGACTGTCCAAAATGACTTACTGCAGCAGCGTATATGAATTTAGAGGTAAAGCTTACTTACTGGAAATTGAGAATTGAACATAAACCTCATTGTCAATCACAATCCAACTATTACTTGTACGAAGTTCTAAATGATAACTAACCAAAACATTTGTTCATATCAAACATAATTAATGCAATAAACATTTCATATATTTGCAAATGCATGGAATTGAGAGCCCCAGCTGCAAACACAAATAAGCCATAAAGACAAAAGAAAACAAAACATCCATGGGAGAAGCTATCACCAGTATTTGATCGCCACCTTCCAGGGGAAATTCTCCATTCATCGTAAGTCTGTCAACGCCCATATTGAGGTTAAGACTTTCATTAGCTATATCACCAGCATTTGATCACCACCTTCCAGGGGAAATTCTCCATTCATCGTAAGTCTGTCAACGCCGATATTGAGGTTAAGACTTCCATCCGTTGGGAATGGGACCAAACTACCGGCAATCAACCAACAAGCATTACGTTTAACTGACTAAAGAAATCTGCGGTAAAGAGAGAGAACTGGACAAAAGCCCGTATAAGTCATCTGGAGAAGCCTCAAGGTTGTCATCTGGAGAAGCCTCAAGGTCTGCACAAAAGCAGGATTCGGCACGACGTGCATCTTTGCTCGGGATAAAGAGATGATAAGCTTGGAATCTGATGCAAACCCACCATCCCTCCCTCCATTACCAAGATAGGGTTTCAGTTGTAGATCCAAGAACAGTCGATGGCACGCGAAAGCCACTCTGGTGACTATCGCACCCATCAAATCCTGGATCGACATTCTAGATGCTACAGCGGAGGTAAGTTATCGTCGATCAGTGTTGCCCTTTAACAATGGCCAGTGCGCTGTTACATGTAACTGTTCTTCGCACGCGAAAGCCACGCCGGTGCCTATCGTACCCATCAAATCCTGGATAGTCATTCCAGATGCTACAGCGGAGGTAAGGTATTGTCGATCAGTGTTTCCTTTTCACAATGGCCAGTGCGCTGTTCCATTTAAACCCCAGAAATAGATTGGGATTAACTATTAGGAGGGCACTTGTTTTAGGGTTAGGGTTAGAGAGAGACATTTGGATTAATTATTAGGGAGGCACTTGTTTTAGGATTAGGGTTAGGGTTAGTTTGGATAACTTGTGGTGATAATATCGGATTAATTATGAGGACACTTAGCTTAGGGTTAGGGTTAGAGAAGGACATTTGGATGCGAGTTTCGATAACGTGTGGTGATAATATCGGATTAATTAAGAGGACACTTAGCTTAGGGTTAGGCTTAGAGACGGACATTTGGATGTCAGTATGGGTAACGTGTGGTCGTAATATCGGATTAATGGTCACGATACTTGGTTTAGGGTTAGTGTTAGAGACAAACATATGGATGTGAGTTTAGCTAAAGTGGGGTGATAATATCCTAATAGCATTCCACCTTTCTAGGAGCAAGTTTAGGAAAACGACCTAGGTGGTCATACTAGAATAATTGCAACCCTTGGTCCACAAAAACTTATCAAGACCAATACCAAGGTTGCATAAGAGTCTTAGTTGAGCGTTATCTTCATTGTGGGATTGACCAACCAAGTAGCAAAAGGACTCATTTTCTATGAAGTTAATCTCAAGCCTTTAAGGTATGATAATTAAAGCATTCCCAATTTGATCACCTAACCAGTTGTGTGTGATAATCTCCAAGTTGTATTTTGTGGAGGAGGTGTATCGATAAGTTATTGGTAATGTAGTATTTTTTTGGGGTTGATTTATAGGTTTAATTGGTACCATGCAAAGTAAACATCGCTAAATTAATGGGAAAATGGAGATCAGGGAATGGGTATGCACTCGAGGAAGGTGAAGGTAGAGTAACACTTGGGAAGTGCATCAAAGGAAGCATGTTGGAAAATTACAATGAAGGATAAGTAGTAGTTTCATGTTAAGTTGTGATAAGCCTTAGTTGTATGATGTATTAATATTTTAACAACATTTATGTGTAGAAACCACAAAAGATAAAAGATATATGGTGAACTCTTCAACAAAACCGTAATATAAGCAATTAAAACGCAAAAGTCGAAATAGTGTTTAATGCTTATTATAGATAAGATGAACCCATACCATGGTGTCACTTCAAGAAGGAAACATCAACTCAACAACAAAGAAATCATCGGCAATAGAGTGAAATTTTAGAGATGCCCTTGGGCTATTATTACTTGATCAAATAATGAATGGAAATGTTTTTTACATGACCCTAGACTTAAATAATAAAGTGGGAAACTTACCCATATATAGGCTCATTAAATCCCTCAATACACCAAGTAGTGGATTAACACATGGCCTTAAGTGAAGATTGCTCATAATCTCACACTCCCTATTACTTTAAATGAGCGGTCATCGAAAAAGATTAAGAGGTACAAATTCAATGGGCATGCCCAATTCAAAAGAGAGATGGTCGTAGCTCAAATATAGAGAAGAGTGGGCTTGAGATGACCCAACTCAAATACAAGTGTGGATGGATATATGAAAATCCAATCATCATCATGAAACTACTCAACTCTTGAAGAAATGTCACCACTAAATTATCCATCATTTAGGGGAATATAATCCTATTCTATACATTTACTAAGAGTGTGTTGTAAAGAGACATGAATAAAAGATAGTGTAGGTATGAAAGAGAGTGGAAACCCAAGTCAATGTAGAGTTCATTGTAGCTAGAAGAGGAGAGAAGGGGTTTCTAATGACATAACTCGATAAAAAAGTGGACCTAATAAGTTGAAAGAATGTTGTCACCAAATTGTTCATCGATTGGAGAAATATTATTAACCTTCTCATCCAATAGAGAAGAGAACGAAGACAAATCCCTACCATATTGTGCACCTATTGTGAGAGTGACACCATTGAACTACTCACCTGGTGAAGGAGTATTGGAATAAACAGCCTATATAGAAATGAAGAATGTAGCAAGCAATCTATTTAGTTGCTAGACAAAATATCTTTGACCTACTCATCCAATGGATGAGGGAAGGAAAGCATATCCCTATCATACTATTCATTTATTGGGAGAGTAGTATTGCTAAATTGTCCTTCTACATATGTGTCAAAAGAAACATCCTGTATATGAATTATGAATGCAACCATTGATTCGTTCATGTGTTAGAAACAATTGTTGTCAGCTTGTTCATGCAACGAGAGATGATAGGAAGATATATCATAGATCTAAATTGGATCATTATATTATTGTCCATCCATCTTGATGCCTCTAGAGTGGAAAAAAAGGAGGAATTGACTTATAGGGCCATTTTCACTAGTGGGTCCCAGTTTGGACAATTGGGGTCTGAAATCTTTCAGAGGCAATTTGAGGCAGTAATGAAGTTTTTTAGGGTCCAAAAATCCCACATGTGTTATACCCCCTAGCATTATGTTATACTTAGAGACCTTTCCAACAGTGCAAGAAATATGTTAATTGGAATATGTATGCAAAAGTTACGCCACTTGGAAGTTCACATTCTTGTTTTGTCCACCATGATTTTAGAGGATGCCATGTCAATGACATTACTCATGGAAAAGTAGCTAGCCACATGCAGACTATGAAGAAACTCTAGAAGGGTTAAATTTGTAACCATGGTTGAGAGTTGAAGGAGTCAAACTTAATCCCTAGTGGGCTATCAGGTTGTGTCATAGCCGAGTCACTAGGAAGAAAATGGGTTCCATCTATTCGAGTGCATTTTATTCCACAGTAGAGTAGAGAGTGGTCGGCGAAAAATCAAAACATAGGGCCTTTATATTCTAAAGCAACCCATGGGCCACAAGTCTCATGTAACTCCATAGAGAGTACCTTCTCCTTTATATTTGCATTGTCTACATTTCAGACAAATGAGAGAATAGCAATATCGCCTTCTAGCTAGGTTTTACCTTGAAAGGGTTTCCAATAGCACATCTTAGCATTCATTATGATTGTTGTGTGTTTGTATTTCATTTTTCTCTATTCTCCAAAATTTATATATTGCATGCATAAACAACAAAATCAATAATAACATATCTAAAATTTAAAGGAATTAACCCTTCATAATATAGATTTTGGTTCTTCTGAATAGATAGTTGCGAAGAATTCTCTAGTGGAATATCCACGACAATTTACATATTAATACTTGTCATATTATGCATATATCAAGGAAGTGGTACTACATTGTCTATTTGAAGACATATTAGAGGAGACAACTTGTATTAGAGAATAGATAGGAGTGCCCATCTCAAGTAAGAATAGTCGTAGATAAAGTGACAATGAGAAGATTCAATTTCATGTATATGAAATAGCTTCAATACAACTAAGCATGTTGAAATACATCAAGTGTGTAGGTTTATGGAAACCTAGTGTTGCGCACTTGAGAGCTTGAAGCTCGAGTATAAGAAGAGAGTGGGTTTATAAATACTCAACTTCACATAGAGTGGTTGTGCCCCAAATATAGAAGAGAGTGGGTTTTAATTTCACCAACTTAAATACAAGCAAGAGTTGGATGTTGGGAAGATATATCCTTATCATACTAGGGATATATCAAGGGAGTGGTACTACATTGTCCTTTTGAAGAGATCTCATAATAAACAACTTTTAATAGAGAAGAAATAGGAGTGTTGGAGAGGTAAATCCCCTCTACGGATAGAGGCGATCCCTACTAGCCCAAAGGGGGTCTAGCAACAATCAAACAATGCCACACTGCAGGTTCCTAGTTGTAATTAACAAGTGGATAAGAGAAACCTACTTGGATTCCAACGCTATGTTTGTCGAAGAGATGATCCTCTCGCTCCTTCGCTCCAGCCGATCACAGTCCTCCACTATCCTCGCGGACGGACACCTGCGCAAGCAAAGAGAGAGCAAACACGAGCGTAAAATCTACTAAAAACAACTATGTATCAGTCAGGAAGGATACAATTTACACTAATCATTCATAGGACAAATGGAAATGGAACCATAAGAGAAGTCATCTATCTTTATT
>APFE030497623.1:55618-116330 GCA_000404065.3 Pinus taeda | reverse complement strand
AAGGCAAACACCCAAAGGGTAAAGGTAATCTATGCAATCGTAATTTATGCACAATTCACTTGAAAAGTGTGCAAACGTAATCTATGCACAAATGAGAATTCTAATTATGCAAGTGTGATCTATGCAAGAGAATTCTCGAAGACAAGATGATTCTAGTGTAATCTATGAACCAATCAAGTGCAAATCAAGAAAATTGGGTGAGATTTCCAAAGATCAAAAAATAAAAACACTCAAAGGCGATCAACACTCATACAAAAGCAAAAAGATGCAAAATTGTGAAGAGATTGAGACAAACCTTCAAGTAATGATCAAAGGAAATCAAATTAAGAATTTCTCAAAAGAGAGACTCAAAACCAGTCAAAAAAGACTCCCACATACTCAAGCAGTTGAAAAAGACGTGGCAAGATACAAACCAAGCAACGAAAGCGAAAAGGAAGGCTTTGCAAAAACCGAAAACAAGCAACAAACGAACCATCGCGTAACAAGGCTTCGCAAGCAAGCGTGTCACAACTCAGACAAAATAAAACAAGTCATAAACCAAGTGGAAAGAGCAGGGGACAGCCAAACCAAGAGGTTCAGGAGGCAAATTTGGACAAAAAAGAATTTTACAGGATCAGTGCGGGTGACCCCTCAGCAAGAAAGCGATGACAAGACAACACCTGTAGCAACTTTGCGCTGTCAGCGCGGAAGGACACGGATAAAGGGCGCTGGCCCGAAAACAAGGTCAGCGCGACTGTTAAATGTATAAGCGCGATGACAGGAAAAGCAAAGAAATAAATGTGCGATGTCAGCACAACTGTTTTGAAATAAAACACGCTGAGGCTAAAAAACAAGAAAAAACGAACCAAAAATCCCCAAACCAAGGCAAAAGGCTTTTAAGACAATTAAAGTAGTTCCCAGGATGAACCAGGAAACCAACAACAACAAACTAATCCCTAATCCTTGACAAGAAATCAATAATCAAATCCAAAAACAAGGATGAACCACAAAGAGACAAGCAAGTTCCCCAGCGGAGTGGCCAAATTGTTGGAGAGGTAAATCCCCTCTACGGATAGAGGCGATCCCTACTAGCCCAAAGGGGGTCTAGCAACAATCAAACAATGCTACACTGCAGGTTCCTAGTTGTAATTAAAAAGTGGGTAAGAGAAACCTACTTGGATTCCAACGCTATGTTTGTCGAAGAGATGATCCTCTCGCTCCTTCGCTCCAGCCGATCACAGTCCTCCACTATCCTCGCGGATGGACACCTGCACAAGCAAAGAGAGAGAAAACACGGGCGTAAAATCTACTAAAAACAACTATGTATCAGTCAGGAAGGATACAATTTACATTAATCATTCATAGGACAAATGGAAATGGAACCATAAGAATAGTCGTCTATCTTTATTAATCAGAAAATAGAGTAAGGTACAACCGAAGTCCTGACGCTGAGTCCTTCTCTAGAGGGTCCAGCCAGCATGTCTTCCAAGCATTCACCTTTGAAGCAAATCTCCCAAGTCAAAGAGATCTCTCTCTCACATACAAGGCAACAAGCTTATAACCTTCCTCAAGCTCAAAGCAATCCTCACACAACACACCAAATGCCTACAAAGAGCAGCACTAATGCACTAAGAATTCCTCAATCAAAGTCTGTATGTTCCAAACTAAAAGTTCCAAACTAGCTGCTCATGGGCAATGGAGGAGGCTTATAAAGGAGAAGGACTCTCCATGAATAGGTAAAGGATGAGATTTCCCCCAAGATAAGTGGATGGTTAGTCGAACAGACATGCCAGAGAAAGGATGGCGACCTCAAAAATACTAACAACCAAGTCTGGAGGGATCTGGAAGGTTGGTTGTTAGAACAAATTCGCCCAAACAGGATCAGCGCGGGTGAAAAACTGAGCTGGCGCGCTGACATCGCAGATCAACTATAGAGGAGGTCTGGTCAGCGCTCAACAGGACAGACGAAGGGTGCGCTGTCCGTAAAATGGGACCAGCGCGGAAAAGACGTGTGCTTCCGCGCTGGAAGCACATTAGATACACTGGCCTCCGCCTATCAGCGCGGTTATTTAATAAACAGACGCGATGATTCATTTAACTTAGGCAAAGAGGGTTTTTTAGCCATTTTGAGGAGCATGAGCATAGGTGAATGTGGTTTCACAACACAGTAGGGAGACTGGCATGATGGCAGTGACATTTTACTGTGTAACAAGGAGTATCCGCCTCAAGTAAGATTAGTTGTAGCTCAAGTGCTAGTGAGAAGATTCAACTCTATGTATATGAAACAATTTGGATATAACCAAGCATGCTTAAACAAAACCATTGTGTAGGTTTACGGATACCTAGCTTGGTGTACTTGAGAGATTAAAGTTCAAATATAAGAAGAGAATGGGTTTATAAATACCCAACTTCACATCAAGTGTTTGTGGCCAAAATATAGAATAAAGTGGGTTTATGATTGCATAGCTCAAATATAAGCAAGAGTTGGTGCATGGATGTCCAACTTAGAAACATGGTCGACCATAGCCAAAAATAAGTGAGAGGGTTAAATACCCATCTCAACATAAGGTTATCCCTATGCACAACATCCTCCCTAAAAACATACACAAAGCTAGGGAAAGAAAGCATTACATCAAACCTTCTCCCCTTTATTGTTGAACGTGTGCTATCTGAAAAATGGGCCTTCCCCAAAACGCCATAATACTAATACCAAAACAAGTCCATAATTGAGCATAAAAAATCCTTTGTAGTGATATGAAAGTAAAATCCACTAAAGTAAGCAAGTCAACTAAAGGAGCACAATTTATTGACGAGACTAAATGATCCAATAAAGAAGTACATCCAAAATGGACAAATACATAATGTGGAATGAAGACAAGATGCATGTCAAAAATAATTTAGACGTGTATCACAATGTGGAGGACAAAGATCCCCTCAAAAGAAGTTGATCCATTAACAAAAGGCCGCAATCATCCATAGAGTCATCAATAGATTGAAATTTATGTAGCTACATTGTCTAAAATATTTATATCACAAATTGTTACCCTTGCAATTCCATAAATTCTTGAAAAATAAATAATGGAATATTTAGCAAGAAGAATATATCACATAATTTTCTTCCAAAAAGATCTTAAATCAAATATGCTCAAGAGTAAATAACCTTGTTGATTAAGGCAAGGAAACATTTCAATGACATTAGGGTTAAGGAATACCCTATATATTCCCAAGAAGGAAATATGAGGAAGAGTTTGAAACCCTCAAATAATAGGCAATCCAAAGAAAAGAAGCCACCAAACAATTGTTTAAATCAAAATGGGAGAGGTGGTCGTCCACAAAAGCCCATAAATATTAAACCAGCAATCGTCCCAAAAGGTACAAAAAGAGAGGCCAATAGAGTTATTAAATTGGAATTGTTGAATTGGAAAAGTTGTAATTTGATTAAAATAATATTTTTTGTATAAATGTCCTACTTAAGTAAAAGTTCTCCTTTTGGATCGCTCTCAGTCGCTGACAAAATTTTTACATGGGAAGTTATCTAGAAGAGATGTTGGTTAATTCATTGGCTTTACTTTCAAAAACTTGAAGGAATTTGAAGAGCAAGTATAAAATTACTTTGTGGGATTTGATCCCAAAATCATTGATTTATAAATACATACTCAATGAAATGTTATTTCGTTGAAACCTTGCACAAATGTTTGATATAAGCAAATAAGCCCAAACGATTGAAAGGTTACAACTAAAACCATAATCAACACCCCTGTAATTCCTAATAGTTGACAGAATCAAGAAAAAAGAAGGGAAAAAAAGAAGAAGAAAAAAACACATTCGTGATAGCAATAGCAAAGTTACTCATAGTTCGTCATCAAGCATTGCAATGTACATAATGAAATAGACCAGCTACTTGTTTCTTCGATTAACAAAGAATCCTTGTAGAATTTTGATTAAAAAAATTTCTTTGATTTTCAAAATTAAGCAAACAATAATTGATAATAAAAAATTATATATATCCAAGTCTCAATGTAGAAGATTAATTATTAGTGGGGTTGCTTTGTTCCTATATATTGAAGTTTGAGGTTAAGCAAATAAGAATTGATAACACTTGTATATATCTCCAAGTCTCAATGTAGAAGATTAATTATTGGTGGGGTTGCTTTGTTCCTATATAATGATTGATTACTTCACTGGCTATGACAGTGTCTGAAGATGCAGAATAAAAGAAACACATAAGTTAGAATAGATCGGTTTCTTAGGGAACAAGACAACCTAATTCCAGTGCTATGTTTACAAGTTCATTCTTGTAGGTTGCTATATAATACTCATTGAGGTTTTGATCTATAAGTCAAATTCTTTGTTTCATTTATTTGTTTAACATTTGATTCATAAGTTGGATTAGTTTCTTTGATCCAATTTCCTTTTAAGTTTTATGTTATATGCGTATGGTTATATGTGTAGTTGCATAGTATTTGAGATTTTGATCTATAAGTCAGATTCATTGTTTCATTTATTTGTTTAACATTTGATTCATAAGTTGGATTATTTTCTTTGATCCAATTACCTTCTAAGTTTTATGTTATATGTGTTGTTGCATAGTATTTAATGGTTGCAATAAAAAATAATATTATTTTTGAAGTGGAAAGATGCATTGTTGTTGGAGGACTGACTCTAAGGCTGTAATGGGTAAAAAAAAGGAGTTTCCAAAGGGAGAACTTATTCCATAGTTTTGTATATAAAAATTGGGTTTTTTTTATGCCACATGTTCAATACTCTACATGAAATAGCCCCCAAAGAGAGGGATACCTCCATAAAAGGGTTTCCAGAGGGAGAACTTATTCCATAGTTTTGTATATAAAAATTGGGTTTTTTTTTATGCCACATTTACAATACTCTACACGAAATAGCGCCCAAAGAGAGGGATAACTCCATAAACGTTGGAAACAAAGGGCTTCAATGCTTAGCATCCATCCTCCAAAGTCGCTTCAAGGGTAAACACTTCTGCAATAAACACTTTCAAATATGTGTTGAGCTCCAAAGTGGGTACTCCAGCCTTCGTAGGCCATTCCAAAGACTTGCATCTTCCTCCAAATGGTCGATTCCTCCAGCAATTGAGCAACCAAGTAAACCAAGGGACTCACCTTTTCCAGCCTATAATTAAAAGCACAAGCATCTTCCTTAAGAAGTGAAACAGTCAACTTATTATGGAATTTGTTTCATTGGAGTGCTCCACCTATTGATGTATCTCCATTTGAATAGGTACCTTGCACACATCTCCATGTTATTGGTTCAAGGAACCCACGCGTGGAGGGCATCTATTCAGATGATATACTACCTATTAAACACTTTTTTTTGGAATGGACCAATATGGTTGAAGCATCATTGCATCAATTGAAGGTACACAAGGATCTAACATTTTCAGGTTCTAATTCTACTACATAACTTATACTTGGTCAGAAAGGTGTAGAAATATTCTACATGTGTGGCAGTACTTTATAACAATAACCAAAATGCTATGGTGACGGCATATTGCTCACAATTAGATATTCACACCTAATTATTGAACACGTTATGAGTGTGCAGTAACAGTAGATGTCAGTTTAATTTAGAAGCCACAGAGGTCCCTGTAGACAAGACAGTCCAATTGGGAGCCTGCACTCATCATCACCTAACCTTATCAACGACTCATAATCATAATACTGCCTGCATGAGCACAAGTAGTGTTAAGAACACAACCTCATGTTGGCATGACCTCTTACACTCCTACAGGCTATGACACATGCAAGCAAGACCCCGATGTGCATGGACATGACTACAAAACTACAAGTTAAGCAATGGGATGCTGCAACATACCTGATGCCGCAATCGGACCCACAATTTATTCATCTTTGTAAAATTCTGAAGTAAAAACTCCACTGCGTCCATTACAGTCACCCCATCACTACAAAATAAATTATATACATCAGTAAAACACTCTATCTAGACATAAAATATACATCAGAACACAAACAATCAAATAAATGGGGCATCTTATAGACCAGCTTCAAAAAATATTGCTTGAGTTCCAAAAACGATATTAATATTCACATGGATTTATTGAACGGTTTGGCAAGTCATAAAAGAAATAATCAAAATGGAACTAAAGGCCGTGGGAAAAAACAGTGTCAAAATTTATCAAACATGAAATAAACACTGTGGCATCCCAGCATAAAATGAATCATTTATAATTTAAAAAGAACAATAGAGTCTCGAGGAGAACATTGCAACACTAAATAGTAAATACTACAAGTTCCACTACCAGTAGAGTTTTCCAGCATCAATCCCAAAGTGAAAGGGAAAACAAATCAAAGCATAATAAAAAGGGAAATGTTGAACTATCACCCATCTAATCCCCACTTTTCAGTCTGCACTCCATCATAGCTTCATTTCTAGTGTATAATTTCCCCATGCAATCCAAATCACATGATTCGCCAAATCTCAACAATGAAGTTCAAAAGTGGGCAAATTTGAAAAAAGGCATTGAAATTTGTTAATATTTAGGAAATTTTAACGAAAAATCAACTACGATGGGTCATCAAATTTTACGTTTGAGTTGCACCACATATGAAAGACATGCACTCTATTAAAAAACGGAAAAAAATCAAACCAAAAAATTGGCCTCAATCTAAGTCTAACCTACTCACTCGTATTTCCTTTCCCACCACCATGAGACCTCTCCTCAACGGTTCAACCTCTCTCCTGACTCAAACTCTGCTACACACTACAACACATCTTTTCTAGTTCAACCTCTGTTACAGGCTACAAGCTCAATGCCACTCTCTCAACAAAGACAAACCCTATCAAAGCTCGATCTGTTATAGTCTTTAGAATATCTACAGTCTGCCTCGCATACAGTGCTTACCAACTACATATCTCATCTTAGAACAATCTGTTTGAAATAAGGAACCAAACATAGCTACAACAACTAGTACAACCTTCTCTTTCCTACTGTATATGTATATATGAGGCAAATAACAGTTTGTATGGTCCTTAAAGAGAGGATACATTAATTAAATACAAGTAGGGAAATTATTTGGTGCATAACGATACCACAAACTATTTATTAATATTATTTAATGATGTCCCAAAAGGAAAACTACTTTTAACTGTATATTATCTTGATGAAAGAAAACCTTCTTAAAGCAATGTGAATGTGGAATGTAATCTCACAAGGCTAAATTTTCATGGTGAAACAATAATAAGGGCATAGGATATGAGAGTGACATTGTCATTCAAACCACTATTAAAGACGACCTGACATTTTAGCACATAATTTTTTAACATGTTTTTGCATAAATTAAAAATGCTTTATGTAAATTCCATGATATGTATGTAAAGTATGTGTCTAAACCTTCTCAAAACTATAACGATGTTTCTAAAAATCTTATAACGTGCTCAGAATCTGCCTGAACATGTTGTCCAATGGACAACTATGATTTGTGCATGTGCCCAAGATGGGTTTGGAAGTGAAGTTGTCCAGCTATTTGAGAGGATGCTACAAGTAGGTGTGAAACCAAATCATGTCACGTTCACTGGTGTTCTCTCTACTTGCAGCCATGCAGGCTTAGTGGATGAAGGCCATGTTTACTTCCATTCCATCAGTGAAGAGCATTGCCTCAAACCAAATACATACCACTATACCTGCATGATCTTCTTGCCCGTGTTGGGAACATGGATGAGGCAGAGAACTTAAGAAACAACTTACCACATGAGCGTGATGCTCGCACGTGGGGAATACTACTTAGTGCCTGCCAAAGGCATGGTAATATAGAGATAGGCAAACCTGTAGCAGAGTGCCTTATTGATATGGAACCATATAACATTGGAACATATGTGATGCTCCCAAACAGTAAGATGTTGCTGGAAAGTGGGATTTTGGAATAATATTCAATTTATAACCTGGGCCTTAATTTTGGCTTCTGAATGCTTTGTTCTGGAAGGAAGAAAAACAATAACATGATTGGTCTCATGTTACATGAACAAATCTACTACACGTGATCTATTTTATTATGGCACCTCAAGAAAGAAGACTGTTTTCTAGATAAATTTTGAAGAGGTTGTTTGCACTCTGATTTGAATGCAATGGAAGTTTTAGTGCAATATGTATGCCATGTTCTAACCTTTGTAAAAATAAACTAACTCCCAATTTTTGTGTAACATGCTCTTGTGAACACTTATGTAGGTCTCTCGAGGTTACTCAACCTTGGCTAATGGAACATGTTGTGAAACAAAGCATACTATGCAAAGTCATGCTACGAGACTCTTATAAATTATGGTAAGACGACCCAGATGATCGTGCTGGAAGAAGAAAAACATGGTTTCTACGGATTGAAGCAGATCATAGGGAGAACAGAAGCACTGATACAAGATATTGTCGTCGATGGTTGATTTGTTACACATTGTTATGCCTAGATAATGACTATACAGTTAATTTGAAATTTGGTAGAACATATTTCTATATGGTCATTTTACTACTATTTAGGAAGACTATCTCGTTGGGTTAACAAATTAACCCCATCTTGGAGAGGGTTAGCCGCTGACTTAAATGGAAAGTAAGAAAAAGGTCGTACGAACGACCATTCAGTGATATGGCACATGCCTACCTCGACTTCACACAAAATGAGTAGGAGACCACATGTAGACCGTGAAGAAGTTAGCGATTTCATACCCTCTCCTCGACCCTCGTGTCTCCTTTCTCTTCCAATCGACCAAAGTAAGTATTCTCCGTCCTTTACTCTGCAACCTAACAAGTACTTTTTGTCCTTTCTCCTGCAATTCCAGCGTAAATGAATAATTTGTGCGCGGGAGAAACAAATATATAATCACGACTCAAATAAAACAAAACAAACCTAACCTCTGTCATGTTCAATTCCTTGTAGCAAGCCCCATTCTTCACTGCTTTCCCTGTTACAAATAATTAAGCAATTAGCAAGCAACTGCTAAAAAATATGAAAACCTGCAGATTCTATATCAATAAGACCATAGGAAGACTACTGTTACTCTAGACAAGAAATTAAAACCCTTGCGAGTGTGAAATAATATATTAAAATAGGTAACCTCTCGTACAGTATCAAGAATACAATAAACAACTACTCTAGTTTTATACAACAAAATAAAATAAAAATTCAAAATACGGAATAAATTAACACGCATCCTCCACGACGTTAGCTGTTTACCTTGTGTTACAGAGTAATTGATCACTGTCCTCATCTCAGTCCCTCTACTGTGTCATGTGTCAAATAAACATGTTCATATCTTCCCACCAATGTAAGAAGATTAAGCAAATGCTCTCTGATGCTGCAAATTGACCCTCATTCCCTAAGTTTTTGCCTTGTCGCAAGTGAACCCTTAATATTCGTGACAATTGGTCTGCATGCATTACCTCCTAGAGATGTCGTCGTTGAGGCTTAGTTCATGACTAGCGACGATCTAGATTGGGCGAATTTGTTCCAACAGCCGGCCTTCTGGATGTCTCTAGACCTGGTTGTTGGGTCAGTTTGGGTCGCCCTTCCCCCTCTGGGTTGGTAGTTCCATCTTTTGTGCTATCGTCCTTAAGGATAAGCTCCCTCTCCCTCATTTCATGGAGACTCCTTCTCCTATAAAATCACTTACCATTGCTATGATCTGCTAGTTCTTTTGGTTGGACAGCACTGCTAGTACTTTTGAATTGGATAGATAGCATTGGTTTGAGTGTGACAAGTGTGGGATTGTTAATAGTTTGTAAGAGGTTGTGGGGTGCCCTTAACTTTGTATTAAAGCTTGTAAGTGAGGGAGAGATATTGTCCATTTGAGAGACCCATCCTTAAAGAGTGAATGCTTGAAGAAACATACTGGTTGGACCCTCTGAGAAGGCTTGCGACGTCAAGACTTGGTTGTAAGCTTTGCTCTTGATTCATTATTTATACAATCAATGATGATTTCCTATGTCTTGTATGTAATTTACTTGATAGCTCATGATTTCTTGACTTTATGAGTAAATATATCATTGTTGTTTCTCGGTTATGTTCTTTGTTGTTGTCTTGTGGTGTTTCAAGTTGGTTTCTCATTGAGGAGAAGAAACGGAAGCTGGAGCAATGCAATGGAACTTCCTCAACCACCGGTTTGAGGTAGGCCTCCAACGATGACTATTTAAGGGAATCAATTGTTGTTTTGTCTTTGCTGTGACTAGACCCACTCTAGGGCTAGAGGGGTTGCCTCTGTCTACAGAGGGAACACTTTCCTACTTAACACCTTGGGCATCCTTATCGATCGATTATAGGTTCAAGACATAGCTCAATTTTAAGTAAACAGAGAAATTATCGAATTCTTGCTAACAAACTGACATAATTTGTACTTGCAAACAGAGTATACTGAGAATGACAGAATGATTTCTCCCTTTTTGAGAACTGAGAGAATAACGAGAATGACTGAATGGTTTCTCTCTTTCTGAGAAACTGAGAAAGAGAAATCGGTCCTTAACTAACTTAATGAAATGGAGGCAAAAAGGTATACAAACATCCTTTGGCATGTTCAAATTTTTTGTTCTAAGTTTCCTCTGATCACGCCAAAGTCTCTGCAAAACTTTTAAGCACTGCCTTAAAATAAATTGACGAATAAACAGATACAGAAATGAATGAGAAAACATAAGACAAATACAAAAACCGAAGCTTAAGATCTCATATTCTCCGTCCATGGGGAACCTTTCTTCACCTGTTAGCAAATTTTTTAAGTAGGTCAAAACGATTAAGCAAGAATGGCCAAATAATCTAAATGC
This sequence comes from Pinus taeda, assembly GCA_000404065.3. Lineage (NCBI taxonomy): Eukaryota > Viridiplantae > Streptophyta > Pinopsida > Pinales > Pinaceae > Pinus > Pinus taeda. The sequence goes on along the minus strand of APFE030497623.1, from coordinate 105,568 downwards.
AATCTCTACTGTGAAAGCCTTTGGGATTTTCCATGTCTTCATTGTGAAATCAAAACAATGAATAAAAACTGTCTGGGAAGTACTGAAATACCAAACGATTCATCATCAATCTGGGCTGAAATGCGCTAAAGGGGAGATGAGTTTCGGGTTTCCAAGCCCCACTCCACTGATTTTCCTCCACTGCTAAAATCACGGATGGAGCAGTTATGCATGTTGTTACGGTTTTGGAGAGTTAGAGGAACTGGAGATAGCATAACTATGAGAGATGAGTTCCGGGTTTCCAAGCCCCACTCTGCTGATTTTCCTCCACAGCTAAAATCACGGAGGGAGCAGTTTTGCATGTTGTTGCAGTTTTAGAGAGCTAGAGCAACTGGAGATAGCATAACCAGGGAGATAGTCCTCTACAACATAAATACTATAGCCAGATTTCAAACAACAGATCTTATGGAGCCAGATGTCAAACAACAAATCTTCTGGAGCCAGATGTCAAACATAAAATCATATGCCACATGTCAATCAGAAAATGAAAGTGTAGACGACTAAAACTGATTCAAAAGAAGGCCTATCGGCCTAATAATAATGAATTCCTAGTTATGAAATGATAACACCACCCCACGAAAATACTCCAAAATAACCTTAAAGGACCAAAAAACACCTAAAACCAACATTATTCCCAAAAACACTAGTCATATTTTGCCCCAAAAAAGGGCAGCTCATTATGAGAATTTTGAGGTCTAAAATGGGCATCCCAAGGAAAACATAAAAAAGATAGTAAAAATAATAAAATAAGAGTTATGATTGTTTTTAAGAAACAGTTAGGAAATTCTATTAATAAAAGAAAGGAGATACAATTCTTGAGTACATAAATTCCATAGAACCTTTGAGATTTGGGTCGAAACACGTAAGAACAACCCAAAATCTTGTAGAGCTTACACAATCTTCTTGTTGAACAAAACTAATCCACTTGTAATTTTTCCAAAAGAGGCCTAGAGTTCTTATAAATTTACAAAACATCCCTTAGTTTAATTTTTCTTTGATTGCATTTTCACCTTCCCTGGGTAATTTTTCGTATTTCTTCTAACTTGGGCCCAAGCTCCATTTCTTGCTACTTCACTAGTGATATATGTGTTTAAAAAAATTGAACATTAAGATCCATTTTTCATTTCCAATGGGGGAGGGTTACCTTCATTTGATCCACTCGCGATATTATTTGTCCTTTGTTGTCTGCAAGGGTCACGAACACTGTTGGCTCTACTGCTTTTTTACCTTTGTCCAATTTACCAGGTTCTCGCACTTGAGACTGGCTCCGTGTGGAGATCTCTGGAGAGGGAACAAGAATGATTTCAAAATTCATATTCATCTTATCTTTCTCTAAGCTAGAGATCTTTGCAATAGGTTCGATTGAGATATTTGATGCTTGAAATATTCTATCAATTACATCTAAAGATTTTATAACATTTGAAGTGTTGCACATGTCGCATGGAGCAAAAGAAGGAACCTTCATGGAGATTGAATAATGTTCGAAGGATGCACCAACCCACGATTTAGGCTTCCTAGAGGAGAATTTTAATTTTGATTTCCCCACATTTGGACAAGACTTAAGGGTATGACAAGTTTTATAGCAACCTCTATAAAGAAAGGAAACATTTTCATAGTCCACAGGTTGAACCCAAAGGAAATCTAGTCGAGTGAGCTTAATCCCAGTAGGGAAATCTTTACTAAAATCCATATCCACACATATGTGAGTGTACATAGGTTTGAGATAAAGTCTGGTGTCTTCACTACGATAATGAAACTTGCCTAATGCATTGACAATTGAAGTTAAAGAAGTAAGATTCCACAAATTCATAGGAAGGTTAGGGAGTCGTACCCAGACCGGAGCAATAGAGATGGAAGCCTAAATAGGGTTGAAAGACGGGAACCAAGGTTGCAAAGAGAGACGACTGTCACCCCAAAACCATGGACCAACATCCAAAATTTGAGCGCGATCACCAGAGGGTACATTTTTAGCGTAACAAAGATGAGGGCCTTCTAACACTTGTTAATCAAGGAGTGAAGATAAATTATTTTTGGACAAAGCCCAATGAACCTACAAATTAAACTGGTTTTAGAGAAGAACTCGACCTCACTGAGAGCATATTTTCCCTTAACAACCTCCACCGAAGGAGCCTCATTAACAAGAATTATTTTTAAAACAAGAGGGGGGTAGCCTTGTATTGCTTTACAACATCAAAAACTACTTCGGTGATGCTTTAGGGGAGCCCAAAACTAAGGAGGAGGAAGCAGTTCCCATGGATCCAGAGGCTTTCGAACCAACTAACGAAACAAACATCATAGGACTAGAAGGGCTATGCCCATCATTTGTTGGAGTTGCAGCCAAGGGATGAGAAACATACTCTAAAAGGATGAATTTCAATCAAGATCATCGGCAAAGATTTGAACCCCACAAACGACAATACAACATAGTAGTAGGAAGAATTTTTCCTCATTCTAAAAAAATCAACTATGGGTGATAAAGAGGGGGTTCTAATTCAAAGGTCGAGCCTCAAGAACACATAAATTCGTGAGGGAAGGTTGGTTACAGTCGAACCCTAACCACCACTGCACCAGAGCTTCGCAACGAATGCAATCCTGCGTTTCCTTCTTTGTTGATCCTCACTTGGATAGCTTTTGGCCAAGGACACTAATATAATTATTTTAAGAGTTCTAAAAAAACAAAAAACAAAAAAAAACAAACAAACTATAATTTTTATTGTATTTTCAATTTATCTACTTATATATTTACTCAATTTTCAAGCGCGGGAACTTGTTGGATGCATAATTAAATTATGTATCCAACAAGTACCAACTATGCATACTTTTGAGTAGTCCCACACAAATAAATATTAAAAATACATTAAAATATTGAAAGAAACATGTTTTTTTATTTTCATTTTTTCTTGACATGGCCTTGGGGGGGTAGCTGCACTTGGCAGATTTATGTCACAAAGTGTTATGTAATCTAAGTGATTCAAGGATCAAGTCCCCTTGACTAACTTGTGGGCCATGCATGAGGTGCTTGTGGTTTCACCCAGAGGTTATAGTGGTAGTGGTTAGAATCAACTCTGTGTCACGCGAGTACAAGCCTAGCTCAGTTGCCAATTTCTATAGTTACTAAAAAACAATATCGGTGTCGGTAATACTTTAAAAGTATGCAGAGTGGGTACTCATTATATGCATAATCCAAATCTGCATACAAGGACGACTCAAACTTGAAATTGAGTAAAACCTATAAGGAGGCAAGTCACAAATATGATTAAAAAAAAAAAAAAAATTCTTCTATTCTCCAAAAATATAAACCCCAGGTTTGTGTTGCGTGTTTGTCTTGTTTTGCAACGTGGAGCTACTTATATATTGATCTGTAGTGGAATCCCGCGAATGAAGAGATCGCCCGAGCATTAAGGGGGGAGGGGGAGCAAAACTAAGGGAAACAGAGGACTGCTCCGAGGAAAACTCAGGAACAAGGCATGGATTTATCATCCTAGTCGGAAGTCACGAGCGAGATCGCAACGCATTGTGGCAGTGGGTGATGAATCTAGGACCGTTCGCGTCACTGTAGCAAAGATGACACAAGGGAGAGTAGGTAGGAGGTTTAAATCATATATGCTTTTGTAGGAATTCAAATTTTGGAAGAACCGCGAATCGCTCACAGAAAGGCAGCGCGAGCTCCACGCAGTGCCACCGGTGATCGCGGAACTTACGCTTCTCTCTCTCTCCTTTCTTTCCCTTTCCCCCTTCGTTCTTCCCCTGGTTTGCTGGCTCCCCGCGGGGCGGGAGGTGCCGCCAATTCGGGGAAGAGGGTGAGCTCCTGCTCCGCGGCGAACGGCTTTGGCGGGCCATGGATGGGCCCCATGCCCTACCCATGGCTCGGCGGTCTCCCTCTAAGAGGGGGAGGGGGCGAGATCTTTGCGGGTGCGATCATATTAGTGTTAATGCATAGGACCCCATCAGAACTCCATAGTTAAGCGCGCTTGGGCTAGAGTAATACTGGGATGGGTGACCTCTCGGGAAGTCCTAGTGTTGCACCCTCCCCCCTTTTTGTGCGGCTCGGCAGAACCAATGGAAGTGATCCGCGGTTAGGCGCGCTTGACGGTTTTATTGGGTTGTCACGTGTTTGTCTTGTTTTGCGACGTGGGGCTACTTATATATTGATCTGTAATGGAATCCTGCAAACGAAGAGATCGCCTGAGCATTAAGGGGGGAGGGGGAGCACAATTGAGGGAAACAGAGGACTGCTCCGAGGGAAACTCAGGAATAGGGCACGGATTCATCGTCCTAGTTAGAAGTCACGAGCGGGGATCGCAGCGCATTGCAGCAGCGGGTGATGAATCTAGGACCGTTCGCGTCACTATAGCAAAGATGACACGGGGGAGAGTAGGTAGGAGGTTTAAATCATATATGCTTTTGTGGGAATTCGAATTTTGGAAGAACCACGGATCGCTCACGGAAAGGCAGCGCGAGCTCCACGTAGCGCCGACGATGGTCGCGGAACTTACAGCTCTCTCTCTCTCCTTTCTTTCCCTTTCCCCCTTCGTTCTTCCACTGGTTCACTGGCTCCCCGCGAGGTGGGAGGTGTCACCAAGTCGAGGAAGAGGGTGAGCTCCCACACTGCGGCGAACGGCTTCAGATGGAAGGCCATGGATGGGCCCCATGCCCTGCCTGTGGCTCGGTGGTCTCTCTTTAAGAGGGAGAGGGGGCGAGATCTTTGCGGGTGCGATCATATCAGCGTTAATGCACCAAACCCCATCAGAACTCCGCAGTTAATCGCGCTTGGGCTAGAGTAGTACTGGGATGGGTGACCTCTTAGGAAGTCCTAGTGTTGCACCCTCCCCCCTTTTTGTGCGGCTTGGCGAAGCCAGTAGAAGTGATCCTTGCGGGTGCGATCGCGCCAGCGTTAGTGCAGAACTCCACAGTTAGGCGCGATTAACGGTTTTATTGGGTTGTGTTGTGTGTTTGTCTTGTTTTTCGACGTGGGGCTACTTATATATTGATCTGTAATGGAATCCCGCAAATGAAGATATCGCCCAAGCATTAAGGGGGGAGGGGGAGCACAACTTAGAGAAACAGAGAACTGCTCCAAGGGAAACTCGGGAATAGGACACAGATTCATCATCCTTGTTGGAAGTCACCAGCGGGGTTACAGCGCAGCGAATGTGACACATTACGGCAATGGGTATAAAACTAGGATCATTCGCATCACTGTAGCAAATATGATAGGAGGGAGAGTAGGTAAGAAGTTTAAATCATATATGCTTTTATAGGAATTCGGATTTTGGAAGAACCGCGGATTTCTCACGGAAAGGAAGCGCGAGCTCCACGCAGCGTCGTCGGTGGTCGCAAGACTTACGCCTTTTTCTCCTCTCCCTCTCTCCCTCCCTCCTTTCATTCCTTTTCTCGCTTCACCCTTCCCCTGGTTTGCTGGCTCCCCGCAGGGCAGGAGGCACCGCCAAGAGGGCGAGCTCCCTCGCCGCGGCGAAAGGCTTTGGATCAAGGGCCATGGATGGGCCCCATGCCCTGCCCATGGCTCTCTGGTCTCCCTTGAAGAGGGGGAGGGGGCAAGATCTTTGCGAGTGCAATCATACCAGTGTTAATGCACCAGATCCCATCAGAACTACGCAGTTAAGCATGCTTGGGCTAGACTAGTACTATGATGGGTGACCTCTTAGGAAGTCCTAGTGTTGCACCCTCCCCCCTTTTTGTGCGGCTCGGCGGAGGCAGTGGAAGTGATCCTTGCGGGTGCGATCGTGCCGACGTTGGTGCGGAATTCCACGATTAGGTGTGCTTGACTGCTTTATTAGGTTGTGTTGCATGTTTATCTTATTTTGCGTCGTGGGCTACCTATATATTAATTTGTAATGAAATCCCGCAAATGAAGAGATCACCCGAGCATTAGGGGGGAGGGGGAGCATAACTGAGGAAAACAGAGGACTACTCCAAGGGAAACTTAGGAACAGGGCACAGATTCATCATCCTAGTTAGAATTCACGAGCGGGGTTACAGCACAACAAAGGCAACACATTGCCGTAGTGGGTGATGAATCTAGGATCGTTCGCATCACTGTAGCAAATATGACACGGGGGAGAGAAGGTAAGATGTTTAAATTATATATGCTTTTGTAGGAATTCGAATTTTGGAAGAACCGCGGATCTCTCACGAAAAGGCAATGCAAACTCCACGCAACGTTGTCGGTCGGGAACAGGGCACGGATTCATCATCCTAGTCGGAAGTCATGAGCGGGGTTACAACGCAGCGAAGGCTACGCATTGCGGCAGTGGATGATGAATCTAGGACTGTTCACATCACTATAGAATATATGACATGGGGGAGAGTAGTTAAGAGGTTTAAATCATATATGCTTTTGTAGGAATTCGAATTTTGAAAGAACTGCGGATCTCTCACGAAAAGGCAGCGCGAGCTACACGTAGCATCGTTGGTGGTCTCCCTCCCTCCTTTCTTTCCTTTTCCCGCTTCGTTCTTCCGCTGGTTCACTGGCTCCCCGCGGGGCAGGATGTGTCACCAGAGGGCGAGCTCTCGCGCCGCAGCGAATCGCTTCAGATCGAGGGCCCTGGATGGGCCCCATGCCCTGCCCGTGTCTTGGTGGTTTCCCCTGAAGAGGGGGAGGGGGCGAGATCTTTGTGGGTGCGATCATACCATCGTTAATGCATCATATCCCATCAGAACTCCACAGTTAAGTGCGCTTGGGCTAGAGTAGTACTAGGATTGGTGACCTCCCGGGAGGTCCTAGTGTTGCACCCTCCCCCCTATTTCTGTGGCTCGGCGGAGCTAGTGGAAGTGATCCTCGTGGGAGCGATCGCGCCGGCGTTGGTGCGGAACTCCATGGTTAGGCGCGTTTGACAACTTTATTGGGTTGCGTTGCATGTTTATCTTTTTTTGCGACATGGAGCTACTTATATAGTGATTTGTAATGGAATCCCACGAATGAAAATATCGCCCGAGCATTAAGGGGGAAGGGGGAGCATAACTTAGGGAAACCGAGGACTGCTCCAAGGGAAACTCGAGAATAGGGCACGAATTCATCATCCTAGTCGGAAGTCACGAGCGGGGTTACAGTGCAGCAAAGGCAATGCATTGTGGAAGTGGGTGATGAATCTAGGACCGTTCGCATCACTATAGTAAATATGACACGGGGGAGAGTAGGTAAGAGGTTTAAATCATATATGCTTTTCTAGGAATTTTGAATTTTGGAAGAACCGCGGAACGCTCACGGAAAGGCAACGCGAGCTCCATGCAGCGTCGTCGGTGGTCGCGAGACTCTAGCCTTTTTCTCCTCCCTCTCTCTCCTTCCCTCCTTTCTTTCCTTTTCCCGCTTCGTTCTTCCCCTGGTTCGCTGGCTTCCCGCGGGGTGGGAGGCGCCGCCAAGAGGGAAAGCTCCTGCGCCACGACGAATGGCTTTGGATCGAGGGCCATGGATGGGCCCCATGATTTGCCTGTGGCTAAACGGTATCCCTTAAAGAGGGGGAGGGAACGAGATTTTTGCAGGTGCGATCATGCCAGCGTTAATGCATCAAATCCCATCAGAACTCCGCAATTAAGCGCACTTGGGGTAGAGTAGTACTAGGATGGGTGACCTCCTGGGAAGCCCTGTTGTTGCACCCTCCCCCATTTATGTGCGGATCGACGGAGCCAGTGGAAGTGATCCTTGCGGGTGTGATCGCGCCAGCATAGGTGCGGAACTCCACAGTTACGCGCGCTTGACGACTTTAATGGGTTGCGTTGCGTGTTTATCTTGTTTTGCGACGTGGGGCTACTTATATATTGTTTTGTAATGGAATCCCGCGAATGAAGAGATCGCCCGAGAATTAAGGGGGGAGGGGGAGCATAACTAAGGGAAACAGAGGACTACTCCAAGGGAAACTCGGGAACAAGGCACAGATTCATCATCCTAGTTGGAAGTCACGAGCGGGGTTACACCGCAACGAAGGCGACGCATTGTGGCAGTGGGTGATGAATCTAGGACCGTACGCATCACTATAGCACATATGACACGGGGTAGACTACGTAAGAGGTTTAAATCATATATGCTTTTCTAGGAATTCAAATTTTGGAAGAACCGTGGATCGCTCACGGAAAGTCAGCGCGAGCTCCACGCAACATCGTCGGTGGTCACGGGACTCATGCCTTTTTCTTTTCTCTCTCTCTCTCCCTCCCTCCTTTCTTTCCTTTTCCTGCTTCGTTCTTCTCCTGGTTCATTGGCTCCCCATGGGGCGGGAGGCACCACCAAGAGGGCGAGCTCCCACGCCGCGATGAACGGCTTTGGATCGAGGGCCATGGATGGGCCCCATGCCCTGCACGTGGCTTAGCAGTCTCTCTTGAAGAGGGGGAGAGGACAAGATCTTTGCGGGTGCGATCATACAATCGTTAATGTATAGAATCCCATCATAACTCCACAGTTAAGCGTGCTTGGGCTAGAGTAGTACTAGGATGGGTGACTTCTCGAAAAGTCCTAGTGTTGCACCCTCCCCGCTTTTTATGTGGCTCGGCAGAGCCAGTTGAAGTGATCCTTGCGGGTGCGATCGTGTTGGCGTTGGTGCAGAACTCCGAAGTTAGGAGCGCTTGACGGTTTTATTGGGTTGTGTTGCGTGTTTATCTTGTTTTGCGACGTGGGGCTACTTATATATTGATTTGTAATGGAATCCTGCGAATGAAGAGATCGCCCGAGCATTAAGGGGGGAGGGGGAGCATAATTGAGGAAAACATAGGACTACTCCAAGGGAAACTTGGGAACAGGGCATGGATTCATCATCCTAGTCGAAATTCATGAGTGGGGTTACAGCGCAGCGAAGGCGACGCATTGTGGCAGTGGGTGATGAATCTAGGACCGTTTGCATCACTATACCAAATATGACACGGGTGAGAGTAGGTAAGAGGTTTAAATCATATATGCTATTATAGAAATTCGAATTTTGGAAGAACCGCGGATCGCTCACGGAAAGGCAGCGCGAGCTCCACTCAGCATTGTTGGTGGTCGCGGAACTTACACCTTTTTCTCCTCTCTCTCTCTCTCCCTCCTTTCTTTCCTTTTCCCACTTCATTCTTCCCTTGGTTCGTTGGCTCCCCACGGGGCGGGAGGCGCTGCCAAGAGGGCGAGATCTCGTGCTGCGGCGAACGGCTTCGGTTTGAGGGCCATGGATGGGCCCCATACCCTGCCCGTGGCTAGGCGGTCTCCCTTGAAGAGGGGGAGGGGGAGAGATCTTTGCGGGTGCGATCATACCAACGTTAATGCACCAGATCCCATCAGAACTCTGCAGTTAAGTGCACTAGGGCTAGAGTAGTACTGGGATGGGTGACCTCCCGGGAAGTCCTAGTGTTGCACCCTCCCCCCTTTTTGTCCGGCTCGACAGAGCCAATAGAAAGTGATTCTTGTGGGTGCGATCGCGCCGGCGTTGGTGCGAAACTCCGCGGTTAGGCGTGCTTGACAGTTTTATTGGGTAGTGTTGCGTGCATATCTTGTTTTGCGACATGGGGCTACTTATATATTGATTTGTAATGGAATCCCGCGAATGAGGAGTTTGCCCGCATTAAGGGGGGAGGGGGAGCATAACCGAGGGAAACAGAGGACTTCTCCAAGGGAAACTCAGGAACAGGGCACGGATTCATCATCCTTGTTGGAAGTCACAAGTGGGGTTATAGCGCAGCGAAGGCGACGCATTGCGGCAGTGGGTGAGGAATCTAGGACCGTTCGCATCATTGTAGTAAATATGACATGGGGGCGAGTGAGTAAGAGGTTTAAATCATAGATGCTTTTGTAGGAATTCGAATTTTGGAAGAACCGCAGATCACTCACGGAAAGGCAGTGCGAGCTCCACTCAACGTCATCGGTGGTTACGGAATGTACGCCTTTTTCTTCTCTCTCTCTTTCTCCCTCCTTTCTTTCCTTTTCTCGCTTCATTCTTCCCCTGATTCACTGGCTCCCCGCGGGGCAGGAAGTGCACCAAGAGGGCGAGCTCCCGCGCCGTGGCGAACGGCTTCAAATCGAGGGCCATGGAGGGCCATGGATGCCTTGTCCTTATACATATGATATGTGGACTTTGTTCTTTGATGGTTCCAAAATGCAGGAGGGATCTGGAGCTAGTTGTGTTTTAATAGACCCAATATAGAGAAAACATTTGATCTCTCACTGCTTGCCATTTGAGTGCACGAACAACGCTAAAGAATACGAAGCACTTATCTTAGGCTGCAAAGAGCCATTGACCTCAACGTTGCGATCCTAAATGTAGTAGGTGACTCAGAAATTGTTGTGTGACAGGTATGTGATACAATACATTGTGTGCCACCTCATCTTAAAAGCGATCAACAAGAGATATGGTGTTTGATTCACAATTCCAAGATTTTAATATCATTTTTGTTACTAGAATGTGCAATGCAGTTGCAGATGCATTGGAAAATGTTGTTGCTAGGTTGTCACCATTAAGGGACAGTTTTTCTAGTGAAATTCTTTATAAGCTATATGTCCCTAATAATATCACTAATTTATGCATTTTCAATGATGACCAAAAACTACTAAAAATCATGGAAAATGTTGATGTTTTCAAGGACGTAACGATTGATGAAGATGAGCACGAAAGGACCTTGTATGATGCAACTAGCTCAAGCAAAGGCAATCTCATGTTGAAAGGCGTAGTATCATTGGAAAAGCTGTATGACCTGCATAACCACTTCCAGGGACCTGTTAATGTTAAAACCCATAGTTCGACGATGTCGCACAAATAGATTAACTTGGGAACAGAAAAGGATCTGAAGTTTGTCAATCTTGGTACTTTTTGTACACCACAAGAGCGACAAGCCTTTATCCACTTGTTCAGGTAGTACCGAGATGTATTTGCACGGACGTACAATGAGCTGAAAACTTATGACATGCGAATTATACAACATGTTATTCTAATAAAAGAAGGGGCCAAGCTAGTTCAAAAAAATCTACGGAATGTACATTCGACACTTGATCCCTCATTCAAAAGGAATTAAGGAAATTGTTGGATGCACGAATCATATACAAAGTTTGACAGTCCACCTCGGTATCAAACTTGGTCCCGGTTGTTATTTTTTGTAGCATCGAATGTGTTCTAGCCTTGAAATTTTGTAGAGAGGCTAGAATGCATGGGATCTCCAAAACCCAAAAGTCGTTTCTAAAAATTCTGCCTAGAATTGGCTTAATTAGATTAAAAGCCTTTTTTTAAATATTTCCTAAGTCCAAATTTAGGGAATATGACTAATTAATCATAATTAATTAAGATAATGTTTGAATGTTCTAGAACTCACATGGTTTGACTTCAAGTTAATCCTAGCCATCAATTAAGATCTAATCTTGGTCGTTTAAGTCTCAACAGGGAATTATAAGAAGTCAATGGGGCTTGGAGAAATCACTTGAGCAGTTCAATTTCATGAATAGATTGATTTCCTGAGTAGCAGTAGTCAATTGTCAAAGAGAGATCTAGTGAGATCGAAGCAGTGAGTGAGGGGAAAATAATGTGATCTGGAGGAAATATTTTCTAGATATGGAGAGGCAGCAGCAAGAGAGTCGAATTATCCCATAGAGACGGCGTTGAGTCGCAATGCAATTGCTTCAGCAAGGCAGTTCAATTTGGAGGAAGGAAAATAGTTCTCAGCTCCAAAGGCCACGAAGAAATACCAAAGGATCGAGAAGGTGATTTCCTCAGCATCCAGAGGCACAATGACTTTATCAGAGCCCAGCCTTAAGCTAGTTTTCCAGCCAGCTACGCAGAGTAGTGCATAGGTTGAAACAAAGCTTTAGGAGGCCGAGTTTTGGTAAGGAAAGTCGAGCCAGAGATTGCTTGTGGAAGGGTAATTCCCTTCAGTATTTTTCTCAGATTTTCTTGATGTTTGGATTGCCAGTTTGGCATCCATAGATGTACTCAGATTTCACTGTTGCATAATAAATAAAACCCTCACTGATGCACCAGTTTTCCTATGTTGGGTTTTTCTGGGGACATTGGTCCAAAAATTACTGTTTAAATTTATGTGTGTGTGCTAGTTTTTCTTCCAACATTTATTCTTCTGTGGTTTTATTTGTGTAGGTTGCAGTGTGGTTGATTAAGTATATGTTGTAGCAAATAGTAAATATATTGTTAAAAATTAATCTAACAATTAGGAGAATTATTTCTAGTTGTTGCAATAGGGTCTGGGCTTCAGAATTTTCACATGGTATCAAAGCACAGTTGATCAACCAAAGAAGCTCAAAAGAGAAAATAAGGAAATTCCCTACTCAATAAGAGAAGCGGGCCAAAATTCCCAAGGCAGCGTAGTCACTTTGCCAAGAGGTCGAGTTACTTAAGGAGATTCGATTTTTCTGAGTGAGCGGCAGAAAAAAAATCGATCTCTCTAGATCGAGTGATTCTAGAGGCAGAGGGAGCAACTCAGTATTTTTGTTGGGTAGATCTCTAGATGGATGCAAAGGGTTTTGCAATAGTACGCCAAAATAGAACCAGCATCAGGGTGGAAGAGAGAAGAGCACAAAATAGAGGGAAAATTCTATCAAGGGATCTCAAGCTTTAGAGATTTGATTTTTCCAGGCAAATCGGCAATAGTTGTGAGCGGATCTTCTCACTCCAGAAGGGAGTGAAAATAGCAGAAGAAGTAACCAAGCAGAGGGAAAGAGGGATATTTTCGAGTTTCTTTTCTCCAATTTTGAGTTTCCAGATTTTGCAACTTTGCAAGGATGTTCATACGATATTGCCAGATGAGGTCGTGCAAGTTAGCCAGAATCTAGATTTGGGCAGCAGGTCAAGTTCCAGTTGTCGGAGGCAGATACTGGAGAAAGCATGAGTTCTCTAGTGTGAGTTACAAAGAAAGGAAGGGTCCCAACCAGGGACTAGGCTTAAAAGGAGATAGTAGGGCACCAGATCCAGGTGGAGGAGTATGAGACTCCAGTGTGCTAGATGGGCAGGATCCTTGAGGAGTACACCTCTTGGATCAATACCTTGCTATGGGGGCCTACAATATTTAGTAGCAGGATGCATCAGTGGCAGTAGATGCATTCAGATTCCAGAGTGGGAGATGCATAGTCTAATATCAGTCAGATGTTGAGGAGCGCATTGCAAATTTGGCAGCAATGCATGTGGCACAGTGCAAAGTCAGTAGCAATGCAGATGCCTCAGTGACAGTGCAGATACTAACAACAGTCAGGACTCAAGAGATAGATGCACCATACTTATCACAGATAATTTAGTATTTAGGATGCTTTTCAGTTGCAGATGTTGCAGTTGTAGCTGCAATAGATGAAGAGGGAGTTGCAATGCAGATGCAGTGATGACAGCAGTATGGCAGTGTCAACAATAGCACAAATGTAGTTGATATTAGATTTGCGCAGTACTTGGTGAGCAAAAACAGCTAAACATCAGCAGTGCGATAGAAAATGATGCAGAGACAGGGCATTGCTACAGGGGATAGTGACTTTAGAACGCATTCCTTGCTAAGAGGGAGTGTTAGTTTTTGTAGCATCAGAAGTGTTCTAGCCTTGAAATTTTGTGGAGAGGATAGAATGCATGAGATATCCAAAACCCACAAATTGTTTCTGGAAATTCCACCCCGAAATGACTTAATTAAATTATTAGTCAATTTTTAAATATTTCCTAAGTCTAAACTTAGGTAATCTGACTAATTAATCATAATTAATTAATTCAAGGTGTGAATGTTCTAGAAACTCGCACGGATCAACTTCAAGTTAATCCTAGCCATCGATTAATATCTAATCTTGGTTGATGAAGCCTCAACAAGGGATTATAAGAAGAACTTGGTGGGGCTTGGAGAAATCACTTGAGTAGTTCGATTTCATGAGCAGATCAATTTCCTGAGTAGTAACCGTCAGTTTCTGGAGAGAGAACCAGTGAGATTGAAGCAATGAGTGAGGGGTAGATATTATGATTCGGAGGAAATATTTTCTAGATCTAGAGAGGCAACGGCAAGAGAGTCGAACTATCCTAGAGAGGCAGTGCTGAGGGGAAGTACAGTTGCTTCAACAAGGCAATTCGATTTGGAGGAAGGAAAATCGTTCTCAGCTCCAAAGGCCGAGAAGAAATCTCAAAGGTCCAGAGAGGTGATTTTCTCAGCATCCAGAGGTAGAACGACTTCATCGGAGCCCAGTTCGAAGTAAGTCATCCAGCCAGCTATGCAGAGAAACAGAGAGGCTGATGCAAAGCTCTAGGAGGCCGAGTTTTTGTAGGAAAATCAAGTCAGAGATTGCTTGCGCGAGAAGATTAATTCCCTTCAATATTTTTTTAGATTTTCTTTTTGCTTGGATTTCTAGTTGGGCATCCATAGATGTAGTCAGATTTCACTGCTAAATAACAAATAAAACTCTCACTGCTACATCGGTTTCCCAAGTTGGGTTTTTCCGAGGACATTGGTCCAAAAGTAATTGTGTAAATTTATGTGTGTGTGTGTTAGTATTTCTTCTAGCATTTATTCCTCCGTAGTTTTATTTATGTAGGTTGCAATGTGATTGATTCAATATTTGTTGTAGCAAACAGTAAATAAATTGTTAAAAATTAATTTAACAATTAGGATAATTACTTCTAGTTGCTGCAATAGGATTCGAGTTTTTGACATTTAACACCGGTAGATTTCCAAAATCTTAACCGCACCTCAGACAAACATAATTATCCTGTGTCGTCTATGGAGAAAATATTGCAAATAGTATTAGGGTCAAAAAAAATTTCTCTCTTAGATGGATATTTAGGATATAACCAGGTTCTGGTCTTAGAACCTAACATACTTAAAACAACCTTTTGCACGAAGTGGGGCACGTTCACATTCAAGTAAATTTCATTTGGGTTTATTAACGTTGGTGTTACATTTCAACGTGCCATGGAACTAGCTCTAAGCCCTTGAGGGTAATATCTAGTCTCCATTAAATTTGTGGGGCCAACATTCAAGATTTTTGAAATGAATTTGGATGATTTTAAAATATCTGAAGTGAAAATGATATTTGCAGGGGTTTGAAATTTTTTTTGGCCCTCCTAAGCCCAACATCAATTCTCTTAGTCGTAGTTGCAACTCCCTTTTCCCTTTCCTTGGCTAGTTGTAGGCCTAAATAAGCCTCTAATGCCTTGTTGTCAAGCCCTAGGGCCTGCTAGGCCCTTTCCATGGCCCTTATTCTCCTTGTCGTCAGCCTAATAAGACTGCTACCCTTGACCGCAAGCCCTTTTTCCCCTCAACCTTCCTTCTTTTCCCTTGTTGTGGGTCTGGGGATGGCCTTCCTTGTTAGGTTTTGCAGCATCAGATGTGTTCTAGCCACGAAATTTGGTGAAGAAGCTAGAATACATGAGATCTCCAAAACCCAGAAATTGTTTCTTGAAATTCCAAATAGAAATGACTTAATTAGATTATTAACTAGTTTTTAAATATTTCCTAAGTCTAAACTGAGGGAATATGGTTAATTAATTAGTGTTAATTAAGTCAAGGCGAGAATCATCTCAAAACTCACATGGATCGATCCAAAAATGATCCTAACCATCGATTATGTTTTAAATTTAGCCATTGGTGCTCCAACAAAGGATTATAAGAGGAGGTCGATGTGGTGATGGAGAACACACTTGAGCAATTTGATTTCTTCGCAGATCGATTTCCATAGTAGCAGTAGTTAGTTGCTGGAGAGAGCTAGAGATTGAAGCAATGTTTGAGGGGCAGAGACAGTGAGGCTAAAGGAAGTATTCCAGATCCAGTTAGTGCATTTGCAAAGAGGTAGAAGAGCCACAGAGACGCTGACACAGGGGCTATGTAGTAGCTTCTAGAGGCAAGTTTGATTTGCTGAGAGGGAAAGACGTCTTATGTTTAAGAGGCCAAGAAGAAGTCCCGGAGTTTTAGATAAGCATATTTCCAGTCAAAATAAGCCATAATGACTTCATCAAAGACCAGTTAGAGGCTTGACATTAAGCAAGTTGTGAAAAGGCTGACGCAGAGGGTCAAAGGGTCGAGTTTCTAAAGGCAAGTTCTAGCAGGGAACTCTTAGAAGAAATAATATCAGTTGCTACAATAGGATTCCAGTTTTCAAAATTTTCAAATGGTACCAGAGTGCACTTGATCATCCAAAGAGCTCAAAGGCGAAAAGAAGGAATTTTGTTGTCCATTGTGGGCAGCAGCCCGAAATTCCCAAGGGTAATGCAGTCTTTTGCCAGGAGGCCGAGTTGCTTGAGGAAGACCAATTTTTCTAATAGAGGGAAAAAAAATTGATCCTTCTAGATCGAGTGAATCCAGAGGCAGAGGGAGAATCTCATATTTTTCGTTGGGTTGATCTCTAGCTAGACGCAAATGTTTTTGCAACAGTTTGCTAGAGCAGAGCCAACGTCGGTGTGGAAGAGAGAAGAGCAAAAATAGAGGGAAATTTTTATTCAGTGAACTTCTAGTATCAAGAAGTTCGATTTTCCTTGCAGATCAAAAGTAGTTGTGAGTAGATATTCTCACTCCTGAATGGAGTTCAAATAGAAGAGTAGAAGCCAAGCAGAAGGAAAGAGGAAGTTTTCGACAAATCATTGAGATGGCCATTGCTGGGCTTTGTGATCAGGACAGGTTGGATGGAGCTTCTAACTACGTCATCTGGAAGGCAAGGATGCCCTTCCTTCTAGATGAATATAGATTGAAATATTACTTCGATGATGTATTGGTAGTTCCCCAAGATGCAGATCAACAAAAAGAATACAAGAAGGAGATGGCATGGGCGAAGCGGTTGATCCTAGATGGATTCAACGATCATGTTATCTCACATATAGATGGCAAAGATACTGCCAAATAGATTTGGGATGTTGTCTCCACGTTGTACTAGGGTACTTCCGAACAACGAAATATGTATCTAGAGGAGAAGTTGAGACTCATCCAGATGTAGAAAGGGGAAGGCATAGACCCCTTCCTTACCAGGATTTAGGAGGTTCGAGACCAACTGTCAGTTGTTGGGACAACGCCTCAACCCATAGAGCTAGTGTGATTGGTACTTAATAGTGTCTCAAAATATTAGCAGGTCTTTATCCAAAGCATTTTGGGAAATGATAGGCTACCAGACTGGGATAGAATATTGGATTATTTGCAACAAGAGGAGTTGAGACGAGCTCTGTTAAAGAGCTCCATCAGTGGCAACAACAATGGATCGATGTGCTGAAGGAGGAGGGGGATGTGGCCCTCGCATCTGAGGGTCCCAATCAAGGGCAGGGGGAGTAGATGAAGAAGAAGGACCTGTCAAAGTTCAAGTTCTTCAGGTGTGGTGAGCTCGATCACTACAATACCCAATGTCCTCTCAAAAAGAAGGACAAGGAGGAGAAGAAGGGCTAGTAGGCAGCTTCAACAGAGATCAATAGCCTTTCCTCCAGGCTAGAGGAAGACTTCACAATGTTCGTCGATATAACTCCAGGAGTGAGGTGGGGTGACTTGGTGTTGTAGCCCCAGGGCGCTACAGATGGGCATGGTCCTTGAGAATTCCACCTCATTAGTCATTACCTAGCTACGAGGGCCCACAAGATTCAATAGCAAGATGGATCAGTGGCAGTTGATGCTGTCAATACCAAAGTGAGAGTTGCAGAAACTAGTAGCAGTAAGATGTTGGGGAGTGCAATGCAGAGTTGGCAGCAGTGTAGTTGGCACAGTGCAGAGTCAGCAGCAACGCAAATTCTTCAGTGACAGTGCAAATTCTAGTAGGAGTCAGAGACCTAGGAAATAGATGCATAATATTGAACACAAATTATACAGTATTTTGGATGTTCTTCAGTTGTAGACGTTGTATTTGCAACAACAACATATGAGAGGGGGTTGCAGTGCAGATGTAATGTTGGAAACAATATGGTAGTGTCAATAGAAACACAGATGCAACATATATCAAAGTTATTAAGTGGTTGGTGAGTAGTATAGCCAAACATTAGAAATGTGATTAGAGATGATACAGAGACAATCTGTTGTGGCAAGGATTGCAACACTAGAACACATTCCTCGCTAGGTGTTAGTTTTTGTAGCATCAGATGTGTTCTAGCCATGAAATTTCGTGGATAGGCTACAATACATGAGATCTCCAAAACCCAAAATTCGTTTTGGAAATTTCGCCCATAAATGACTTAATTAGATTATTAACTAGTTTTTAAATATTTCCTAAGTATAAACTTAGGGAATATGGTTAATTAATCGGTATTAACTAAGTCAAGGCGAGAATCATCTAGAAACTCACACTAATCGATCCAGAGATGGTCCTAGCCATCGATTATGTTTTAATCTTGGTCGTTGGCGCTCCAAGAGAGGATTATAAGAGGAGGTTTATGTGGTGATGGAGAATGCACTCAAGCAATTCGGTTTCTTGGTAGATCGATTTCCAAAGTAGTAGTAGTTAGTGTTCAAGAGAACAAGAGATCAAAGCAGTGTGTGAGGGGAAAATATAGTGAGGTTAGAGAAATAATTCCAGATCCAGTGAGTGCATTTGCAAAGAGGCAGAAGAACCATAGAGAAGTTAACTAGGGGTTGTGCAATAGCTTCTAGAGGCAAGTTTGATTTGTTGAAAGGGAAAGACGTCTTCAATTCCAAAGGTTGAGAAGGAGTCCTAGAATGTCAGAGAAGAATATTTCCAGTCAGCAGAAGGAAAACAACTTCATCAGAGACCAGTTAGAGGCTTGACATCAAGCAGGTTGCACAGAGCAGTGCAGATGCTGACACAGAGGGTCAGAGGGTCAAGTTTATGAAGGCAAGTTGTACTAAGGATTGCATGTGGGGTGAGGAAATTCCTCACTAGATTTTTGCCAATATTTTTCTCTATAGGACTTCTAGAATTAGGAATCCATTTGTACTCAAAATTTCTCACTGCTGCATAATAATAAAATCCTCAACTGTTGCACCAATTTTCTTGCATTTGGTTTTTCAAGGGACTTTTGTTCAAAAATAATTATGTTAATTTGATGTGTGTGTGTGTGCTAGTATTTCGTAGTGTCTAGCACATTATCTTTCCATAGTATTTTATTTGTGAAGGTTGTAGTGTATTTATTTTGATATTTGTCGTAGCAGATAAATTGTTAATTAATTAAAAATTAGAAGAAATAATATCAGTTGCTACAATAGGATTCCGGTTTTTGGAATTTTCACATTCCTCTCCTTCGTCTGCCCTCTTCTCCCTCCCGACTTCCCTTCTTAGCCTTGTCACAGGTCCTAGGGGCTTCTTCTAGCCTTAGCGTAAGGCCTTAAGGCCCTCGCTTCCCTAGCCACAAGCCTATTTGGCCTTGCAGACCCTCTCTAGCCTTAACGCTAGCCCTTTAGGGACTAACATTTTCCTTTTCCTAACTTCCCTTACCCCATTCAGTCATTCATTGCGTTATCATTTGAACTTTTGAGCTAATTCTCTATGGTTGCAACAAATAGTCCATTGGCTTTTAGCTAACATCTATGGTTACAACTGGCTAGTCCATTAGAGGATTTGCAAGCAAGTATGCCATCTCCAAGGCATAAAGGCCAAGTGGTTTTCTCTCTCAAACCCTTGTTCCATCACTATTTTACTTACAACCATATAAACATTTGGTAACATTGAAATTTAACTCATTTAAGTGGCTTAGAAATGACCTAATAAGTGAACTAGTCATTGCATCATTTAGGCATTCTTTCTCTATTTTCTATCTCATCTCGAGTGCTCTCATTAATCAAAACAAATAGATAAATGTTGTGATTGTTTTTGGCACTGGCAATGGTTAATTCACTGTTGTCATAACTTGTTTAATGTTGTCCTAGAAGTTTAAATAGTGTTCATTAAATGCTACTTGAACATAAGTAACATAAGGGATTTCATTTGTATAGGCTCTATTGGCAAAAATTGCTCATTGTGGAAAGGATTGTGCTTACATTGAATTGTTGAAGTGATTTTGGCAATTAGTAAAACACCTCATTACAAATAAGAACTCTAACTTATCTTTGTCTCTTATGAAGTTATAATTTGGTACTTGGTAAGTTCACTCACATAAGACTGAGATCTAATATCTTGTTGATTGGTTATAGTTGCTCAAATTAATTGAATATTGGCATCTCTTGTTAGCATTGAGGATCTAATTGCAATTCCGGTATTATCTTGTTGACATAACTTAGAAAGTTACTAATTGTGCATCTAATTTGTCTATCTCTTGAGAAATTATCATTAATATCTTTTTTCATTTTTGTGGTGTCTCATATAATTGTTAAAGAGGCTTGGCTAATTGTTTAAAGTAATATTGTTGGTAAGTGCTCTAGTCTCTTTTACTTGCCATCATTATCTTTTTTGTCTCATAGTTGACATCTACTTGTGAATGATAATTTTACCTTGGTCATATTGGTAATCTATTGTTGAAGAGCATTTATCTTGTTGTCATATATCTCTTGTATCTCTTGGGCACTAGGCGAAATTTGAGCACTCTATCTTGTGATTAAGATTATCTCTCATTTATTATGTACTCTTGTGATCATTAAATATCGATTGTAATCAAGTAATAAAGATCATAAACAATATTAAAGCAAGAACACTAAAATCAATTTGCATTTACATGCTAAGCCTAGATAATTGCACTAACTAAACTTACCTCTAACCATAAGCTTGGTTGATAGAAATATAGGAACACCCTCCATCTCTTGCTTGTGAACGCTAGACCCTATCTAGTGTTTAAAATAGTGACCTTACAATCATTAGAGCCACAAGCACTACAGTGTGAGAGGCACAGAGTACACTAGAATTCAAGGGGTGGTATCATTAGTCAAGTCTTTGCTTACTTCACCTTGACTTCTCTCTACCACTTACTTTTGAGACTTGCCTCAAAATAGATGAGGATCAAGGAGTATATTTAGTTAGGCATTTAATAAAAATAAAGAAAGATCTTGCATTGAACCTAGATTTTAGATCTTGCATCTCATATAGGATAGCTAATCATTAAGAAATGGTTGTTCATCTGGTCACCTGGTTTTCAATTGATCTAAAGCAAGCAGTTGACTCCATAAGCAACTGGTCTCATAAATACTTCAATCTAATCCTTCTAACTTTCTATAATCAACCAAGAGAGCTAGGCCATTCAATCGTGTCTCCCAAACTTTTTGGTTTCCAATAAGTCTTGCATTTTCATCTTCCATAAGCTCTACCCCCCATAGCCTATTATTGGGAGACAACTAGAACAGAGAGGACGAGGATCAAAGTGACAGCCCCTGACCTGAGTCGTTGTCGCATCGTTCTTGTACAATCGGAGTGACAACATGTCCTCTTCAACTTCTTTAGCCTCACTAAGGGGGGGCCTACTTTTGGAGAGTTTCCTCCAAATTTTAACAGACATCACCATTAATTTGAAACTTTGACCCCTTATAACTCATAAATATTCCAATCAACATAGCAAAAGAGGGAATGTGTATAAGATCACACGCATAAAGCCAACCCCTATGGTTATGGAATTCTAATCCAAAGCAATCTGATATCCAGGAATCCTTGTGATATCCAAAGCTGGGAATGACTCATGTAACTTCAACCAAACCATTTTGTTGAATTTCACTTATCAAAAACATCGGATTTGTGAGGGTGAATTCAAAGATGCCATAAAGTATGTTTGCTACACCCTACAAGTACTGAAAAATTACATTCGATGAATAATTAGGACTTAAAAATTTTCAATGGAGTCACCAAAAGAGGATTTATCTTGTCTTTTGAGATTTTCCCCTTCAAAGGAGTGAATTTTAAGCTTCAAATTATAGGAAGGAAACACTCACTTTGTCCCTAGATCCAACACCCAAAATGTCGCCACAAAATCTAGCACGCCTTGTATAGGTGTTACCATATAAGGAAAATATTAGACTAAGTGACAACAATGGGGTAATGGCCCACCATCACCATAACCAAAATCCCCTGCTCTTTATGGACTTTCACTAATGGGAGGAGTCCTGGTATATAGGTCATCTAAGAGACATTCTAGGTTGATAGTTGCAAGGTGACACAAGAGGCTTGTAAGGGATGACACAACTTAGTAACATGGTTCAATCAATGAGATATATCCAATTTGCATCCCTTAGAGCAGCCTAAATAAGGCAATGTTAGCTGAGGTTTGAATAGTAGCGTGGAAAACAGAATAACCTAGAGTCTAAGTACTAAGGAAAGGTTTCCAACATTGATTTGTAGCACGACAATAGCTTATGAACCTTCAACAAGCCCTCAAGTTGAAACTTAACCAAACTAGGGTTTAGCCTAAGGCAAATAATTTTGTGGAGGAAAATAGGAAAATTAGACACCAAAGGGAATGATTTTCAAGCAACCACTACAACCCTTGACTTTGGATCCTTCCAAATCCCAAAATTCCTCTTCCAAGAAAATTCACACTAAACCCTAATTTGGCCTCTTGGCCTTCAAAGGACCAACTATGAGAAAAAATGAGTGCAGTTCAATTTATGAATAAGAGTTGACTTTATCACCAACAAGACATGGCCAATGCCTGGTCCTAGGGTTGATGGAGTATATGGATTCTTAAGATTGGCTAAAACTTGTAAAGGAGTACAGATATTTTAATGCCCTAGCAACAAAACCCTAACTATTACCTTTGTGATGGATCAAAGTTCACATTGGAGAGCTAATGTAAGATCACCAAGGGGATTTTCATTCACATATCATACAATGAGTAATGCATGCAATAATGAGACCTAACTTCCATACAATTTATATTCAACAAATTAGGACATAATAGAGAAACCTAGATCAACTATTTATTCCATACACTAGACATAAAATCAGAAATTTTCAATAATAAAGCACTTGCAAGACATTATGCATGAGCAATCCAATTATTGATCCAATGCAACATTGTTAAAGACGTGAATATAGCTCCAATAAACAAAATGTTCCATAAGTCACATCTCTCTAGATGTACAAGAAGGTTGAAATCTAGAGGTACAACAAGGTCGAAATTCTCCAAGAGAGGTTGAATTGTCACAAATGATGATGAATAGAAATGAAAGTCTTCTCCTCTATTTAGATGAGGATAAGTTATTAGCCTATAGGACCCTAATGACAAGTAAAATCACAAAAATGTCAACCCACTAGCTCTCAACATAAATTCAAAGAAAATCCCACATGTGTGAGTTGTGAGGTCTCTAGGGATGGTGTCATCCATCAAGAAGGCTCCAAATGCAATGTGTTGGTGCTACAAGGTGCCAAATCTAGTGTAGTAGCATCTAAAAAATACAATTTGAGTGTTGTCCATCAAATTTTCTTCAATGCCTCTTTGTGGTGCCGAAATCTACTAGGGGCAACACAAAGGTGTCTCCATGCATCTCCAACTATTAATGTTTTTTCGAGGTTAAGTGTCGATCTAGCACTACATCAACATCTCGAACTTCTTAGCGGCTAATGAGAAGTAGTGAGAAAGTTATCCTAGAGTTTATAATTGTGTGAACAAGGGTTGAATCTACGCTAATAATAGTGCAACTCAACTCTCTCGCTTGTCAAAGGATCACAGTTGGCTAGGAAGAGCCAACAACTTACAACCTTAATGAATGAAAGAAAAATAAAACAACTAACTATATTATTCTTGAACACCAAATTATATACAAAAGCAACAAACTAATCAGTTCTTTAAGGCTTAGACCTTAGAGTACTATAGAGCCTCAGTTGCATTTAACGTATAAATTGAAGAAAATAAATTGACTACCATATCCTTTTATGACAAGAACCATTTAAAACACTATACCTCTTCTCATTTGAAAATATAATATTCAATACTTTAATGATTAAAATAAGTAAAGGTATGTTCATAATTGTTGTAAGTAATGCTTCCATGTCATTTGTTCCATGTGTATAATAAGTTGTCAATGAGTATTCTGAGGTGTTATTCTAGATGTGGTTGTTTCCCATGTGTATGAATTGTGAATCCCAAGGAGTCAATCTAGAAGTTGTTATATCCCTATGTGTGTGAGTTGTCTATGAGTGTGAGTTGTCTATACAACTATAGGTGATCTAATTCTTATATTTGTAATTGACTTACGTGATTAATAAAATAGAGTACGTGATTTGTTGTGTGTATAATCTCCCTCAAGGGAGTGTCAGGAAAATGTGAGGGATCCTAAGTGTTATTATTCATGTACATATTAGTATAGATGTGTGAATGTTTATTTTTAGTGTGATCGTGTGTGTAGATTTGTTCGTTTGTTTGCAGCTTCTTCGAACATCGTCAAATCCTTTCGTTATATTTCTATCTGTAAAGTTTTGTTTGTGCTTATCTGCCTGGAACCTGCAAAGGAGTTAAATTCATGCCTGGATGGTTTTTTCAAAGGTGTGTGCACTATCATATTATAAATCTACAAAATCATGCCCATGAACTATACATGCTATTGCACGGATTTGGTGGTTGGTCCATAGGATGGTTCATTACTTGACGACTCTTATCATGAAAGCCTCAACAATTCGAGGTGTCAATATTGTTGATCTTGCAATGTTCATCAACGATGGTCAAAGGTGGTTACGTTTTAAAATAAGGTCAAGTGATAGCTCGAAGATGTGGTGGTGAAAGAGCGGAGTTTGCGAGATTCCATAGTATGTGAGTGCTAATGAAGACTAGTCAGACATAAATGATATTGTTGTTGTAATATGTGTTATGTGTAAGCATTAGGGGAGGGTGTTGAAAGTAATGCTTCCATGTCATGTGTTCCATGTGTATTACAAGTTGTCAATGAGTATTCTGAGGTGTTATTCTAGATGTGTTTGTTTCCCATGTGTATGAGTTGTAATTGTGAATCCCAAGGAGTCAATCTAGAAGTTGTTATTTCTCTATGTGTGTGAGTTTTCTATAAGTCATAAATCTACCTTCTTCAGATCTCATCATCTAGAAGCCAATGATCTAATTCTTGTATATGTAATTGACTTATGTGATCAATAAAACAGAGTATGTGATTTGTTGTGTGTAGAATCTATTTAGCTTTGTTCTATTTTTCTAATAATAATATCAAAAGATTATTTATTGTATAATTTACTTGTTGCTTATGTATTTATATTATGAAAATTGAAACCTTAGTTCATTATGTAAAATGTATAATTACATTATTAATGAATAAGATTTTCTTTTAACAACAATTAAATGTTAAGAGAATATGTATCCAATATACAATTATAAATTAAAACATAAACAAATATGTACCAAAGAAAAACGAAAGGCGACTAACTAAAAGCAAATGTTAAATAAATTAGAAGTTATAGTTAGCACATTATTTACAGGAGTTAGGGATTTATGTAAAAATAAATTAAAAAGTGAATAAGATTTACACGTCAAAATGAAACACAATTATTATAAAAACTTACAATAATTAAACAATGAAATAACACATTCACACCCAGAAAAGAAAAGTAAAAGTAAAATTTAATCATTATAAAAAAACATATGGGCCAAATAACAAAAGCCATTGAGTGGGGATATGACCAACAATGATGTCACTGGGGTATGGATTCATTTGCACAAAGAAAAAAAACACGAGTGAACATGCCCTCACTCACAAAATGGGCAGAATTTGAGTACAAAAAATTGGGAATCCCTCATAACTTAATGTCTGCCTTTAATACATATTCAAAAAATATCACTCTTAATACATATTTAAAATATATGTACTTAATAAAAATATGTATTTGTTCTTTTCCCTTTTAATGCATTCACACATTTTTACTTTTTCCAACTTGTTTTCAATAAACTTTTCTTCTGCTTTTCTTTAATTTTTTTTTCCCTTTACTTATCTCTTAAACTTAATAAACTTAATATCTTAAACAATTTAATGGAAAATAATATGAAGTACAATCCTCATGGGGAGAGCTACTGCTATAATTGGCATTGCTATACTTAGTTCATCGCACACTTCATGGAATTTAAAACCAAATATCTTTGGAACATAGCTCTGCATTGACCTGGATGTCTTTATGAATTGAATCGAAAAGAGAGATTGTAAACCTCTCCCATAGTGTACTGTAGAGCATGTAACTTTTCTCAATCCAATGATAATTATATGCAATAAGACTACCAACAACGATATGGGAAGCAGGTGGACTGCCACACAGATTTCCAATGCGTTCTCCATTCTCAATTTGAGAGATCATTGTGACATCCAAAGCTGAAGGATATCATATAGCGGATTTAGTGCAGCAGATGATCAACTACAACTAGAAATTTCTTCAAAATGGAAATGGAATGAATGTATAGATATAAAACCATTTGCATGCACATGCAAGGCCGTAGAGAAGCAAAAGAAAATTTTTCTTGTGAAGATCAAAGAATTCTGCATTATCATCCTTATTGAAGCTTCAAAATTTTGAGAGAGACCTTTCAGAGTCTATAATTATAAACATATTTTATAATTTAAAATATTTAGACACGCAAGTTGTAGACATTGGATAAAGATATTATTGGATTGTTATGAAACCCAAAAAAAATAATTTAAAGTCACAGTCAATCGATTTAAGCTATGACCCATACTCTAATATACTGAAAGAACCAATAGAGAAACAAAAAAAATGGTTTTCAAAAAAAGAAATGCGAAACTTACTTTAGTAAAAAATATTTACTGACAGATCGGAGCAGGAGCAAATCTAGTTTTCGGAACTTAGGGAAGAAGATTATTGCCTAAATTGATAACTCAACAGGGTGCCACAATCTCTAGATAGTTAGAACTTTACCTCTATGAACAAAAAAAAAATTAACTAAAAAATTCTAGTTAAATTTTTTTAAGAGGTCCATTCCAATGATATAAAAACTATGGCAGACTGTTGAGCTATCGATCTTCTGGAACTGCTTTAAAGATAGGTTAGTTCGATAATCTTCTTGATTAAGGTCTATCGAATACTAGATCTACTCCTACTCTGGTTAGTCCTTGTAAGGGCATCTCTAAAAGCAATTAATAGTCCTTGTAAGGGCGTCTCTAAAAGCAATTAATGGGAGAGATATATTCATTGTGAACTTTGAAACAATCAAACGGAGAAAAGTTGTAACAGTTCAACTTTTGCAGCTTCTGCAAAATATAGAAACAAAGATCAGTCAAAACAGTTTCAAGGCATCTTTTCTAGTCAAAATTGTCTAGATTCCTATAGAGATTGGTTGGAATCACAAGTTTGAGTTGTGAACAATGTTATGAGAATTGAACTAGAACCTGTGGAATCTGTCGGTCCAGCCGTTTTTGGTCCAAAACCAGTCTGAACTGGAATAGGTTGGTTCGATTCCGAAATGGCTCGAGACCGATTTTGTGCGGTTTGTGCCTTTCCAGGTTTTTATTTTTTTATTTTCTCATTTGGTTGGCCCACTTCTAATTCCCCTATCTCAGCTTAATAGTCAAGGCCCTTGGCTAATATTCAAGCCTATAATCCTATTATTGCCATGCATTTCATGGTAATGTTAAATTCTTAGAGCAAAATGATTCATTTTCATCATTTTACTTAAATTTTTAACATTACCATGAAATGATTCACAATGTTTGAGAGTGGTTCCAACCTCATTGGGTTTCATAAGAAGAAAATAAAATTTTGGATTTCCCTCAAAATAGACTTAATAATTTTTCAAGCATTACCATGAAATGACTCACAACGTTTAAGAGTGGTTCCAACCTCATTGGGTTTCATACGAAGAAAATAAAATTTTAGATTTCACTCAAAAAGACTTAATAATTTTTCAAGATATGAGGGTTGCGGGGATTGCAATGAATAATTTTTCAAGATAATAGGGTTGTTGGGATTGCAAAGTTTCCATTTGATTTTTTCATGTACGAGGGTAAGGAAATAGTATTTAATAAAGAGCACCAATCCCTTTGTATTTTGAACAATGTTTCTATTGATTTTATCATGAACTAGTATTTAATAAAGAGCACCAATCCCTCTAGTACTTTGATGTTAGTGGCATTGGCTGTATAACTCCTCTATAGTGACTCTACTAAAAATGTATCCATCACTCAACGAAATCTTGACCTGACATGTTACACTTTTTCTATTTTATTTTAATGTTTAGAGGCTTATATTGATGATGAAAATCTCAATAGCATGATTTTTTTGGATGCTAGAGATCATTTAGTATCTTTGGTTTAGGGTTGGGTTGCACTCAATGCTAGTTTAGTTTTTGGTTATGTGCATCCTTACATACTATATAAATGAGAACTTTTGTTTATTTGTATATAATTGGTTTGGATTCATATGGATGTATGTATATATATGTTTTTCTTTAAAATTTGAATATTTTATGTTTTTTTGGTCAATTAATTTTTTGGTCCCGTTTTTTTATCAGCTCTCAGTCCACAAGGTTTTTATGTTCTGATAACATTGGTTGTGAACTCTCCATAATCAAAGTGCCTCAAGGATTTTTTGGGGTGTGAATTCATATGTGCATTTAAAAAAACTCAATTTAAGCAACAAGCATAAAAATTTGAACAAAAATAAATTCACCAAATTCCAGCGAAAATTTCCAAAATGTCTAATAATTAAACAACATCATTCTGCAACCATCGACACAAATATCACAAAAGTTTAAATTCTTAAAGTCTCTCTATGCCACAACAAGATGAGTGCAGTTTCCTAATTACTCTATTTATATTGGTTGCAAGATATGAGTGTTTATGAATGCATCAATGCCAAGACTAAATATTGAGCTCTGTCACTTCAGCACAGGGTAGGAATTTAATCATTGATTTTTTTTATCATATTTGATAAGCAAATCACCTAAGCCAATCACACAAACAACACTGTCACACGCTAAATTCTACTTGTCAGCAATGTATTTATTCTACGCATTATAATTTAAACAAAAATCCAATTTCAAGCTCGGAGCAGGTATTGATGGGTCACTAGCCTAAATGTATGCTTCCTTTAAGCAAACCTCAATCACTCTTGTCCACGAAATGACTGATTCTCATGCATATAGAGACTCGGAGCAATATCCAGTTGTAACGTTCAGTGAAAAGGGGTCTTCTGAGAAAGAGAGGGCATACGTCCCACAAGAGAGAGAGCCAATGCTCAGTCAATGTTAAAAGGACAACGTACAACATGTAGAGAGATGTAAAAACACCAGGGAATGAATAGAACTTGCAGACGATGGAGATACCTCAAGTTTCTTGATGGGATTGTATTCCATGAACGTGCGGTCTGTGGAAGTGAGAGAATACCATCCAACCAAAAAACACTCAGCTCGGGGGAGTGAAAAGGGCGATTTACAGGAAAGAAAAATGGTCGAACAGCCATGAAAATCCAAATTAACAACTACCTACACTTCTACAACAGCACATGAATGAGAATCATTTATTTCCTACATGAAATTACCCAAAAGGTTAAGGACAGAGGGTTGTTGGGGTAAATATCCACCATTAATATATTGTAATATGAAAAAAAAACCCACGACATAGATACTAGCTTCCTACCTCACTAACTACTCAACAGATATTAACAAACTGCAGGGGGGCCATCAAAATGCAAACAATAATTTCAATAAAGAACAAATTAACACAACAACATGCTCAACCCACATAGGAAATCAATGCAAATGAAGACATGATTTATTATTGTAAAAATGGGAAATCCAGCATAGAATTAATTGTGTCAAGCTTTGTATTATGTATTAATAGGCAAGTTACAGACTCTGGTTCATCTTTGTGCTTTTCAATGAAATTCAGGCAGCATCCCTCTTCATTCTCGGCCAATGAACCGCTTTTCCTTTACAAGCAATCCCCCACTTTCCTTTCTCTTTTTGGTTTTTTCAGCTTTCACTCTATTTTTTCTTTTTCTTTTTTGGTGTATGAAAGTTGTATTTGTTTTAATCAGTGTTGCAAAAATCACCATTTTTTGACTCAACTGATATTATCTTTTGATTTTTACAAAGTTTTTTTTTCAAAAAAAAATCATCGAAAAAATCACAACCTTTTGGGATAGCCCGAGTTTTGTAAGCAAATTGATGAGTTTTATTTCTCGTTTTTAGCAAATAGCGGACCTGTTTGAGAGCTAAGCAGGAGAGAAAGGCTTCTACTAGGGCAAAGGAGGAGAAAAACAAGTGATTTTAGCATCCCAACCAAGAGAACTTCGTGTTTGGACCAAATTTCTTCGGCAAGCCGTGGTTTCCAGGTATCGGCACCAAATTTAACCATTTTGTTTTGGTTTTTTTCTTGTTTTTGCTTGAGTTTCTATAACTCATTGATTATCAATGATTTTTTGTGGATTTGATGGTGTTTTTTTTCATTTTTGTTGCATAAAGTGGAGAGGGTTCATTTTTGTTAAAAATGCAAAAACTTAATTGCTAGATTTACTAGTTTAATTTTTTCTTGTGCTTTATTTTTTTGCATCATTTTTTATTGGGTTTGAATGTGCATTTTTTCTATTATTGTTCGATTGAGTTGAGATTTTTTTTTGTTTGTCAAAAATTCAATGTGTTGTGTCATGTATGTAATTTTTTTTTTTTTAGCTTGCGATTCTTATTGTGCCATAGGTTTAACTTCAAACTTCATCTTACATTAAAACTCAAGAGTTCAACTAAGTTACAAACATGCCAAGGAAATTGGACCCTCTGTGGGAATTTGGTGAACCTGATAGAGGATTTGATAGAATAAACTTGTCTTGCAAGTTGTGTGGGCAGCATATGTCAAGGGGGGTTTATAAATTGAAATATCACCTTACACAAATCCCTGAACGTGATATAGAGCCTTGCACCAATACAAATGTCAAAATCATCCGAATAGCCATAAGATCATTGGAAGAATTAGAGCAAGACAAAGTGACCAAAGCAAATCTGAAGAAGCACCTAGCAGGGAGTGTGTTAGGATGTGAATATGGAAATGGCATTGGTTCTACTTCAGCATCAATGTCTACAACCAAACCTGTAGCTACCTCATCATTTTTTGTTCTTAGAACCATGGCTAGTTCACAACCATCTATCACTTCAATGCTTAAAAAAAAGGAGAAAGAACAAGTTGACAAGTTGTTGGGCAAGTTTCTCCTTTGGAGTGATTTTCCCTTCAGCGTTGCAAGGAATAATCAATTTTTCCAGCCTGTCGTTGATGTTATTGCAATTGTTAGCCCAGGGTACATAATCCCTTCTTATGATGACTTTAGAGGCCGCATTCTTCAAGATGAAAAGGTTGACTGCACCAAAATATTGGAGGAGTTTAGGGCATCATGGCACAAACAGGATGAACTGTGATGTCACATGGTTGGACCGACCAAAATGGGATAACCCTTATAAACTTCTTAATTAATTTTCCTACGGTTGACAATGTTTATGAAATCTGTTGATGCATCTTCACATATCAAATATGCAAAATTATTATGTGATTTGTTGGATGTGTTTATTTTAGAGGTGGGTGCAGAACATGTCCAAGTCATAACGGACAATGCTGCAAATTATGTTGTTGCTGGCAAAATGCTTATCGAGAGGCATCCTACTTTATTTTGGACACATCGTGCTACACATTGTATTGATTTGATGTTGGAAGACATAGGAAAAAAATTTTTTGTCAAAGATATTATTAACTCATCAAAAAGCATTACAAAATTTATATATAATCATGCATATGTGCTTAGCTTGATAAGAAAATTCACCACCAACAAAGAGTTGGTGCACCCCACCATTACACAGTTTGCCACAAGTTTCATATCTCTTCAATCCCTTTTGAATTCTATGTGGGATGTGAAGAGAATGTTTCTTGCAGATGAGTGACGTGTTTTGACGTTTAGCCACAAACCAAAGGGAGAGGCCATATGCAGATTAGTTTCATACCAGGAAAACTTCTAGGCGGGAGTGCATGAGGTGTGCAGCGTTACTGAACCTTTGGTAAAGGTTCTTCCATTAGTTGATGGTGAGAAGTCCGCAGTGGGCTATTTGTATTAGACCATGGACAAGGCCAAAGAATCCATTCGAGCCTACTATGATGATAAGGAATATGAGAAGTTTCAGAAACAACTCTTATGAGAAGTGATTGATGAATGATGGAACAAAACACTCCATCGCCATATTCATGCTGCAGAGATCTACCTGAACCGCGCATTTTCTTACCCATGTGGGTTTTTATTTGATGTTGAGATCATAGATAGATACTTAACCTGTGTTAAGAGGGTGGTGCGATCTCCAGCAGAACGTGCATGGTGGACTCCCTATGATGCCAGAGTACCCTATCTGTGAAAGCTTGACATTCAAATCCTTAGCCAAACATGTAGCTCTTCAGATGCGAGCACCATTGGAGTGTATTTGAAAAAATACACAACAAAAAGTGCAACAGGTTAAACTTAAAACTTAAAATATTTCAAATTTCCAATTAATTTTTTGAATTCATTAAATAATATTTTTTTATAGTTATTATTTTATGATCTTTGTATAGGTTAGAGTCCCAGTGACTTAATGACATGGTGTACGTCTACTACAATCTTCAATTGTGGGTGAGGCAACTTGAGAGGACACATGATATGGAGGTCATCTCATTGGATGAGATTGACACCACTGCTGCATGGAGGGTTGAAGTCGAGAGGCCTCTCAAGAAGTTTGTCGATGATTGGTTAGAGCAGGAAGTAGTGGAAGGCATAGAAGGGGAGGAGGAGGAACAATAGGAGGAGGTGGAACCACCTACCTAGGCTACCCCTACCACCAGTAGAAGACGTGGTCTACCTCCTGTAGCTCCTAGTTCTTCAGCTTCTAGAGCACAGTGGAGTCCACTGTCAACTCCACTGACTTCTACATCTAGAGGGAAAGGGAAAGCTATTGCATTTTCTCGCAAGAGAAGCAGAAGAAATCAATAGTATTAGTTATTTGGTTCATTTCATTGTATATGACATTATGGCTCATGATATGAGATACATTATATTTTTTGTTGATATTTTGAAGCTGAGTTGGGACTCACGAGTCAAGACTTACTATTCAAGTCATCATTCACTGTTATGTGATGTAGCATTATCATATTTATGTGTCAATGTATTTATTTTATGTTGTAAATGCTTTAGATATTAAAAAAATTGAATATTTTTGTATTTTATGATTTTTCAAAATTTTTTCTGATTTTTTCACTCGTTGATTTAATTCCAATCACGATTTTGACAACATTAATTTTAATACACAATATTTTTATATAATAGTACTCTATCTTAATTTTATATCTTATGGGCTTCTCTTACTCTTTTAATTGAATTAAGAGATCGACACCAAGTGTGATGGCATGGAGAATTCATATTAACAAGTAGATATTTTTCATCGTTAATAATTGTCAACTTTGAGAATTGCAATCATCATAGAACCCATTTCATAGCCAATTGTTCTTCAGATCCGATTTTGATCTTTCATATACCTTTCCAAAAAATGATAGGAATGATCAATCGAATTCTACAATTACAACTAATTATCAATAGCAGGTTAAAACCTAAAATAAGAACTAATTATCCATAGAAAATATAAAACCCAAAATAAAACTTACCGTTATGTTAACGCATCCATCTAAATCTAATGTCATCAAATTCTGTAAGGAGACTTGGAAAGAGTCTCTAAGATTGAATCAGTTACTCAACTGATTCCAAACAAATAAAAAAACAGGCAAGTTGTCAAGTAATTATACTTCTCTTCTCATTCCTTTCTGGTTCTATGACCCAACCCATTTTTTAATTAAATTAGCCAGCTCAAGTTTCAACAAGGAAAGAGTTGTACAAGTCCACCTAAGAAATTCAAGTGAGACCATTTTGGGTAATTGATTTGACCGTAGCAGTTGTCACGTGCACACATCAATCCTATCATGATAGTGGTTAGATTTGCCATGTTATGATTAACGGAGTAGTTAAGTGTTGCGGATTATTTGACTATTAGCAAAGAAAAACATGTTTCAAAACTATTCCAGAATACTAGCTTCCTATATTTAGTTATTGATAAAAGCCATGTTGGAATTATTAATTCTTACCTGTTGATCAAGGTGAAACATGTGATCATTATCATAATTGCTCAGTGTGAAGTAGAAATTATCTCCACGTGAAGAGTTTGAATTTAAGTTTTACTGGGTAGTAAAATCTATTTGGAAATGAGATATTCTTTCCAAATAGTTGGATATTTTCGTATGCTATTTAGAAAATCTCTTTGTATCTATCTAGAGGCATAACTCTCTATATTAATATTTTGTATAAGTATTTGTTAAATAAATCACTCAACAAAAATTGGTGTGTTGAAACAATGTCTACTCTTTCATTTCTCTACAAAACCTTTAATCATATATATTGTGTAATATAAATGAAATCATTATTCAACATTAGGTTTAAGACCCACCAACCTTGTTAAGAGATACACAAGAAGCCTAAACATAACTTTCCATACAATTGTTTGTTATACTTGTAATGGCTCAAACAAGGAAAGTCCATAAGCACAGCAAAAATTCAAGACTCGTAATTCAGTAAGATGTGAGATCACTTCCCCGAACTTATCATTGTGACTGCAAGAAAAGAGCAATCGTAAAATAAGGAAGTATCAAAGCCATGGCCTAATATCTAGTCATAAAAAGTTAAAGCACAAAGGTAAACCCCTAATCTGCACCAATGTTTAGATACTCGAGGCTTTCATAACTCTTTCAAAGTTGTGGCAGCCCATTATCTGTTAGCTTCACACACCTGGATCCAAAAGTGTCACACATGAAAATCCAGGTTATGAGACAATATTTTAGTAAAATTTGTTTATGCTACAGCAAGTCACTTCTTTTTCCAGAGGTTAGTGCTTTGAGTCATATTTCAACATTCACAGACCTTTAAATAAGCTAGCATTATAAAATATAGTCATAAGGTATTTACCTGCAATGTCGGATTTGAACTCTCACATTACTACTGAGGAACATAAGAATCCTCAGTCAAGGTCATCTGTTAGTAGTATAGGAATTCAAATTCTTCACCTAGAAGGGCTCGAATTGGGGTCTAAATGGTTTCTTCCCACATATGGCCCTTTGGTTTACCAGTGTTGGTGGTCACAAACTCTGAATTGTTTATGGCCATATTTAAGGCTTACTAGTCTATCTGTTGTTGCTGGTGGGGTACTCAGTTATCTGTTTTGTAGATTTTTCTTTTGAATATAGCGCTTGTTTTCACTGCAATTTTTTCTTATATCATTTTTCATGTTTTGATCTAAGTTATGCAAGTTTAGGTTGCACAGTTCATTAGCACAATCTATTTTGATAGAGATATAATTACAATCTCTTTGTCATGCTTGTTCTGAGCTATGCTTAAAAAATTACAGAGACAAAGATTGGTGTACATGCTAATCAAGTTTAGTTCTCCACAACTTAGGTATTATAGTTTTTGTGTTAAATAGAATGATTAATGGTGGATCAAACAAATTGACATACACATGTTTCAACTTGTATGTTTCAGCTTGTTTAAGAGCACCAACAAATCATAGGAAAGGAGCGTGGGAAAATTGGTAGTATGTTCAGAAAAAGGCAAGACTGATCTAAGCAATAACTTGTTAAAAAAATATATATCATTTACAAAAATAATAAACTCCATTTACAAAAATAATAAACTCCGTTTAAAAAAATAGTGAATGGCTAGTGTTTACAAATTCTAAATGTGAACAACCTATTGGTGGGTCTAATCATGTAAATAGAGGAAGGGGATGGCCTCCCTCAACTAGTTTGAGTTGAAAAGTAACTAAGAAACCACTGAGGGAGACAAAGTTGCACAAATTAAATTTTATGCCCTCTGATCATGGAACTCATTTGGCTTACTATCGTTAAAGACAAAAATTTTCTGATGGATACCAGTCTTGGGTATACATTGTAGCTATTTTAAAAAAGTGGTGTATTTTTCAGGGATTGAAGTACGTGCTGGAAGGGGAAAGCTACACGCCCTGGATCAAAAATATATAGTTTTTGGATGGATGCTCACTAGACGAGGTGGCACACTCACTGGCCATCTTGCTGTCACCAAACCTTTTCTGGTTGGTTAGGGAGAGTGCCACGTCGTGAGGTGAGAGAGCAAATCGGAAGGGCAAATGTTTTGATAGGAGGCTAGTCTCTTTTGCTCTTTCCCATCCAGGATGTGTTTCAAACTTCGATTAAAGCACCACTTATTTGCAACAGTTACAATGTATATCCAAGACATACTTACATCTATCACATAAAATTTGTTTTATACATTAGTAAGTCAAATAAGTTTGATTCGGTAAACCAGATGGCATAGAAATTAAAATGTGCAACTTCGTCTGCCTCGGTGGTTTCTCAGCTACATTTAAACCCATTCTCCTTCTCCCTCACTTTCCTTACACAAGAAAGATGTCGCTTTTAGAAGTGGTTTCTCAGCTGCATTCAAACCCATTCTCCTTCTCCCCCCACTTTCTTTACATGATTAGATGCACAAGCAAGATGCCCACATTTAGAAATTGTAAGAACACTAGTCTTTCACACTATTGTAAAAGACTTGCCCTTCCCTAAAGATTGAAGTTACTGCCATTTTCTCCAGGGTCCTTTCTTGTGCTCTGTGGTGCTCTTAAGCAAGATTACGGTCAACCTATTTTATTCACTATAAATCATTTCATTTAAAATACAAACTGTAGTACCTACTTCATGCAAAACCTGACCTGGTTCATGTGTGATATACCATGCACATCAATCTTCGTCTCTATAATCTTTTATATGCAACTCAAAAATGGCATGATGAAGAGATTTTAATGGTATCTCTATCAGATCAGACAAGACTGATGTATTTGTGTAAACTAAACTTGCAGCACATGAATCAAAACATGGAAAAGTAAATAATGTTAAAATGGCAATAAAAAAATAACGCTTAGTCAAAAGAAAATCTACAAGTTAGAAAGTTGTAGAAAGCTAAGTACCACACCAGCAATAGCTGATATACCAGAAAGCCCTAATATGGCCAGGGGCAACTCACATAATTTGTGACCACCAACATGTATACCAAGGAGGCATATTGGGGAGCTGACAGAGCCACATTTGTGGAATCTTTTCCCAATTCTAGTCCTAATTTAAGAATTTGAATTCCTGGCTCGCTAATAGATGATCTTTATCAAGGATTCTCATATTCCTTAGTAGTAATGTCAGAGCTCACCTCTGAGATAGATTTCAGTTAAATACCCTGCTGACTATATTTTATGATGCCAGCTGATCAAGACTTTATAAGGCCTCTGAATGTTGAAGTATGACTCCAGGACTGTCCTGTGATCTCTAAAAAATGACTTACTGCAGCAGCGTATATGAATTCAGAGGTAAAGTAAAATGACTTACTGCAGCAGCGTATATGAATTCAGAGGTAAAGCTTACTTACTGGAAATTGAGAATTGAACATAAACCTCATTGTCAATCACAATCCAATTATTATTTGTACGAAGTTCTAAATGATAACTAACCAAAACATTTGTTCATATCAAACATAATTAATGCAATAAATATTTCATATATTTGCAAATGCATGGAATTGAGAGCCCCAGCTGCAAAAACAAATAAGCCATAAAGACAAAAGAAAACAAAACATCCCTCAATAACCACAATTAAAATGGGTCCAAGAGATGTACTTCAAAAAAAATACTAATAACATACTTCCTTTACAATTCAATTCTCTTACACATCCCTGCCAACTCCGACAGCAAAGCCTGAAAATCAAATAATTATGCATGTAGAAGGTACCGACTACCTACGAATATGATACCATTGAATAGCACATTTTGTTTTCTCCGTCTTTCAGCGTTGGTTTTAGTTCCAACCTACTTTGACATGTTATTATTATGTTATTTTTAGCTATGGTTAATAGTGTAGCTATAGAAGTTGCTTATGCAATCACGTTATGTACTTACATTGTATATATTTTTTAGTCTCACAAACTTGCTTTTATTGTGATTAGTTGAACGTTTATCATATTATGATATCTTATATTATCCAAATGCATTAATAAAATTAATAGTAATTCCTGACGGACTGAGAAGATAGAAATAAGAAGATTCTAATAAAAACGACTCAAACCAACTAGACCACAAGAGCTTCACTAAAAGTAAAACTTGTGAAAAAACGCAAAGTGGACATAACAACATTAAAAATAGTTGTTTTCTTACCCCAATCCTGCACCTATAGTGTTGAAGAGCACTGCAAAAATCATAGTTTGTGAACATACATAATGGATCAAAGAGATTTTTAAATAATTATTTTGAACGTGCACATGATCTTCAAGTCTTTGCACATGCTCGTTTTGAGAAATTATCTTGTAATATCCATGTTAGCTGGTTGACACTACAGAATATCACAGGGAAAAGATAACTTGGATTCAGCAGACTATGCACTTCTTATCTTTCCATTCTTTCAATCAAAGAACAAAGAACAAACAAAGGGTTGAACCCAAGTTTAGTTTTTGAAACAAAGAAAGCTGATGTTCCTAATAGTTTTTGAAACAAAGAAAGCTGATGTAGCATTAGGAACAGGAACTTAGTTAGCAGAGCATTAGAGAACATTTCAGTTCCAATTCCGTCCAGGGAAAGAAATAGAGATAGTCCTGCATACTACACCTATTGCAAATTCAGTTAAAATAATTGTCTTGCCATTTTTTTCCTTGGAATGCTTCAGTGTTACGATTGGCTTAAGCAAAAAATTCTAGGATGTCATTTAAACAGGACATAGCAATGATGACAAGATCATAGAGAACGACTTTACTGCTTAGAATGTCTTAACCAAAAACATATTTCTTATTGCGTAAGGAAATAACATCGAAGAAACTAGGTTTCTGGTTTATATTAACTTCCTAACACACTATACTTGAACAATTGTAAGCAGTTACGATTAAGCAATTTTATCTTGTCTCTAATATTTCTATCATTTTGTCCTCGGGAGAGAGAAATTGAGGCCAAAAATGGATGGTTTGCTTACAGATGAAGATGATGGATCAATACACTACCCTATACAGAGCTATTATTTTATAGTATCAGCTTCTAAAATGACACAGAAACAATAATGGATGAAGAATCAATTCCTTTTAATATAAATAGTGAAGCTATTTATGATGTTCAGCTTCTGTTTCGGTATGAATACAATGCAAATTTTAACTAATAAGGTGTAAAATCAGTTGATTTGTGCCGGGTTTAGTTTTTATTAGATCTAAGTTTACAAAAATTTCATGGACATGGAGAGAGGTTGAGGGTAAGAGTCAATTGAATTGTGGGAATATATCCCAAGGTTGTTCATGCTTGACCAAGTCTCACAGATAACAACATTATTGAATACATTGTTTTTCCAAACCTTAAAAAATGAAAATAAATATAATGCAAATTTGATTGTATTCTTCCATAAATGCACAGTAGTTTGTGTAAATAGTAACTTCGTCGTCTTTTGCTTTTGCTTGATCTTCAAGGCCACTGTTGTCTTATGGAGAGAAATTTCACACATCTCCATAAAAATGCTCCTGCACACATCTTAAATTTGATATCACTGGATGAAGCTTAAAATCTTTGGTTGGAAAAAACAAAAATTGGAAAATTACATGTATTTATAAAATTTATACAAAGTAGAAAAACAGATAATTTGATAATTCTCATATTTCAAAAGTCTTTTTGCCGTTGCATTTTGTCAAATCTCATAAACTTGCTACCACTCCACCTCTAATATGTCAAGACCTATTAATGATACACTTACATCAAGTGTGTTGATTGAGAAATGGCCCAAATCTCATAAACTTGCTACCACTCCACCTCTAATATGTCAAGACCTATTAATGATACACTTACATCAAGATTGTTAATTGAGAAATGGCCTCCTTATATATTTGATTAGATTTTGTTTAGAAATCCCTCATTCACATGCAAATGTGATAGTGCTTACTGGTATGATAAGCATTACTTGCTTAATTTTAACATATCTAAAATGCTAGTCATTTGTCTGAGAAAGTACTTTTCATACATTTAGAATCTAGAATATTTTTCTATTTAAATGAACCACATAAATAAATTTATGTTGTTGCTTTTGAAAAGTTGTGATATCAAACAATGGTAAAACAAAAAAAAACCTTAAAAAACCTTTCACGCCATTCACCTTAATCAAAAAAAGTAAAGGTATCATTCTTAATAAAAAGAGTGAAGGTATTATTTTTAGCAGTTGAACCTAAATTTGTACTTAAACTGGAGTAATCTTAAAAACAGATTCGCTGTTAAAACTATAAAGATAAAAAACAATAGAAGCTTTTAGACACATGCTTGTACAGTTCAGCAATAAAGAGAGAGCAAGCAACTAGAGGAGAAGCTTTTCAAGGCAACACAACTCAAGGCGACAGAGCGTACATTTCCGTATAGTCGTACTAAATTTCATACCATCGTATGAACATATTTTTGTATATTCATATAGTTATACAAAAAAATTCATGCAAGCTGTCCCATAGGTTGTGTAGCAATTTTATGTTCATCGTGGGAAAAAGTTTCCTAAGGTTGGTAACCTTATACTAGATAAGACCAGACGGTTTAAGTAGATCCCGAGGCAAAGGTCTATCTAGTCAGCTTCCCACGGCGCATAGACACAAACACAACAGCATTGTTTCAAATCCTAGCCTGTTTCAAATCCTAGCCCGAATTCGTAAGGAGACAAGTAATTTCTTTCAAGTATGAACTCTAGTAGCAATGTTATTTTTGGAATTTCTTTCAAGTATGAACTCTAGTAGCAATATTTTTGGAAGAAAAAATTTGAACAGGAAAAACGCCGAAGAAAAAAGATATATATTATTATATTTGGAGGAGAAATTATTTTTTAAGGACCGGGGTTTTCGTTTTTTAAAACGAAGTATGGTTTATGAAACAAGTAACATAATTTGTTGTAAACGAGGTTTTTGAATGGGGTTTTTGAAAGCGTTTATTTTTCAATTAGTCAAGCTTGCCACGGTGCATAGACACAAACACAACAACATTGTTTCAAATCCTAGCCTGTTTCAAATCCTAGCCCGATTGTAGAGACAATAAGTTCTCAAGTATGGAACATCTAGTAGCAATGTTATTTGGAAGGAAAAAGTTTGAAATAGGAAAACCCTTCAATTTTGTGGAAAAAAAGAAAAAGCCCTTTTATTTTATTAAAGATATTTTGAGCGAGCAATATTTTGATTAAGAACCGGGGCTTTTGTTTTTTTAAATCGAAGTAGGGTTTATGAAACAAGTAACATAATTTGTTGTAAACGAGGTCTTTGAATTGGGTTTTTGAAAGCGTTTATTTTTCAATGTGACTAATTTTTTTGAAGTTCTGAAGGAGAGTCCATGTCAAGAATAATGGCGTGGCGAATGCAAAATTTTAAGTCTGAAAATTTTAATTGGAAAAAAAAAAATTGAATAATGGAAATTAAAAACACAATATCTTCTAGTAACATGGGTTGCATAAGGGATTAGGTGGCAGGGGTAAGAAGCATGTGACAATGTCCGACGATGAATAAAAAGACTTGAATGACAAAGTTTTCAATATGATAATGTTTTATTTAACATCATCGGAAAAGAGACAATAGCAAGCTTGTGGAACCAAATTTATTTAAAGAGACGGTGGTAAAGATGAAATAAAGTACGAAAATCACATATCATATAAATGTGTTTAATATCCTTATTTTCTAGTTAAAGAGTACAGATGTCAAACTTGACAGCGTAGATAAGGCAGTTACATTTCTTTATTCACTACTAGAATCATCAGATCATTTTTATAACCTCTGACAGCTTAAGGTCAACAAAATTTTGATGTCGTTGTTGGAGCTTTGTTGTTTGAAGTGAGGAAGAAATCACGTGTTGAAACCTCCACATCAAAAGCGATGGTGGCTAGACAAGAGGATTTTCTATGTCAAAGTCAAAAGAGCTAACCAAGATGTTGGTTCTGTAATAAATTAGTACATCTCAAGAAACACTGTTGAAAAAGAAAAAGACACGAATCAAAGAAATTTTTTAAAAAGGCGGCAAATCTCGCTGAATTGGGTTAGGTATGATCGATGAAGTATTGTCTATTTGTAATGTTCATAAATATTATGAAGATTGGTTATTAGATTCTAGCACATCTCAGATTATGTGTTTACATGAAAATTGGTTTTCGACAATAAAGTTGTTGGTGGATATGTTGTTATGGGTAATAATATTTCCCTTATGATTGTTGGGGTTGGGAGTGTCAAAATCAAAATGTTCTCACGATATTGTGAAAACATCAAAGATCAAGCATGTACCTAAGTTTAAGTAAAATCTAATTTCTTTGGGAGTATTGGATTCAAGTGGTTATCTGTCTCTGAAAGCTAGTAATAGGCTTATCTAATAGTCTAAGGTGTTACTCCTCGGGTAATAGGTCTTAATGTAATAGTCTAAGGTGTACTCCTCGCTAAGCAAGGGTACGCTCAGTAATAGATCTATTTTTTAAGTTCATTTTGAAAAGACAAAAAAAAACAGTACATAAATTGATGTGTTTCTAGCCTTCTCCGCTTCTCACATGTACACATTCCATACCCACACCAAAACCTCTGTTCCAAAAACAAAAGCATGTACCTAAGTTTAAGTAAAATCTAATTTCGGTTAAGTTCACATGTTGAGTTGGAACATTTCAAGTGTGCAAGGGAGTGGTCATGAAAGCTATAAAGACAAAAGAACCCTTTACACGCTCATGGGAAGTACTCAGAACGGTGAATTAACAATGGCATCTGAAGAGGCAGCTAACACCACTCATTTATGGCATCAGCAACTAGGTCATATGAGAGAGAAGGGACTTTATGTATTAATTGACCGAAGTTACTTCCAAATTTGTAATCTTTGAATTTAAGTTTCTGCAAAAATTGTATATTTAAGAAACAATGTAGTCAGAAATTTAATACAAGAAATCATAGCAGTGAAGGTCTTCTTGACGAACTTCATTCTTTTGTTTGGGGACCGTCCCCTATTGTTTCTTTTGGAGGATCATCATATTTTCTATCATTTATAGACAATTTTTCTAAAAAGCTGCGAGTCTATGTATTACTAAGAATGTTTCTTCTGGAGGATCGTCATATTTTCTAGACGATTTTCTAAAAAGGTGCGAGCCTATTTATTAGGCTAAGAAAAGCTCGTGTTCAAAACTTTTAAACAATTTAAAACCATGGTAGAGAAGAGAGCCTATGTATTACTAAGAAAAGCTCATGCGTTCAAAACTTTTAAACAATTTAAAGAGAAAAGAATTGGCAGGGCAATAAAATATCTAAGAACAAATTAACAAAGCCGAGTTCACTTCTTTAGAATTTGAAGAATACTACAAGAGGTTGGGATCATAAGAGGTTATATTCCTCAACTCTATAGTGTGGAATAAGATGTTGGGATCGTATGAGTTAATATTTCTCAACTCTATAGTGCGAAATAACACATGAACAAAATTGTCTAGCAAAGTAGCATGCTAAGCAATGCCAAATTGCAGCAAGGATTGTGGGCAAAAGCAATTCAAATTGCTTGTTCTCTGGTGAATCAATCACCATCCATTACCATAAACTGCAGAAAGCAATTAGAGTTGTTTGTTCTTTCGTGAATTGATCACCATCCATTGCAATAAACTGCAAAATTCCTGAAGAAATATGGACAGGTCATTCATGTGATTATTCAAATTTAAAAATATTTTGTTGTGATATCTATGTTCTTATTCCTAAGAAAAAACACTCCAAATTAGACCCTAAGTTGAAGAAATACATCTTTGATGGTTATGATGATGTTGCTAAGAGAGAGGTTGGATGGTTATGATGATGTTGCTAAGAGAGATAGGTTGTGAGATCCTACTGCGCACAAAATTGTTATCAACAAAGATGTGATATTTGATGATTTGATGAATCTTCCCTTACTGAATCATATCATGCAAAGGATGTTGTGAAACCGAAACAAACACCAAATCAATAAATTTAGTTTGAGACTAAACCATCTACAAACACATACAAATCAAACGCAGCTTTTGGATATAACGAAGTTGTAGATGTTGAAGGCACCCAAGAAAGTGTTGAAGTTCTATAACCTACACCAAGATGATGTACACGCGAGAGAAAAGCTTTGAAAAGGTATACCAAATTTGCTTCATCCATGGCTTTGGTTAATGACATTGGAAAACCTTTTTGTTATCAGGAATCAGTGAATGATATAAATAGTGATAAATGGAAAGCAGTGATGAAAGAGGAAATGGATGCCTTGGAAAACACAATATGTGGAGCCTGGTAGAGTTTCCGAAAGATAGAAAGGTTGTTAGATGTAAGGGTAACAAAGCCTA
Source organism: Pinus taeda (assembly GCA_000404065.3). NCBI lineage: Eukaryota > Viridiplantae > Streptophyta > Pinopsida > Pinales > Pinaceae > Pinus > Pinus taeda. The sequence continues at coordinate 61,402 of APFE030497623.1, read as the reverse complement.
ATGAGGATAATATGCCTGTAATGTAAAGGTAACAAAAAGCATAGATGAGGAGAATATGCCTGTAATGTAATGCAAGGCTAAATGTAATGCAAGGCTAAATGTAATGTAAAGGTAACAAAAAGCATAGATGAGGAGAATATGCCTGTAATGTAATGCAAGGCTAAATGTAATGTAAAGGTAACAAAAAGCATAGATGAGGAGAATATGCCTGTAATGTAATGCAAGGCTAAATGTAATAATTCTCCAGACTGAAATAAATTTCCTAATTCAATACATGCATAAGTAAACCAAATTCACAATATATTTGAATACAATAAACCCAATTCAAATTCACAATATATTTGAATACAATAAACCCAATTCATAATATATTTGAATACAATGCATTCTCTTGAACAAAATATACTACATTCTCTTCTACAGTAGAGATGCTGATTGCCATTCAATTTGTTTCAAGTCAAGATTCATGTCAAATTACCAATTTACCACACATTCCTTCATGTAATGATAATATGGTTCCTGTTTGCAATTGTGATTATATAATACATCGATAACATTCCTTTCAGTTTGACATGGCCGGCTATCAATTTATTTGAACTCAATATTTGTCATCGATAATATTCTCTTCTGCAGTATGGATATGTCCAGCCATCAATTTATTTCAGATTGATATGGCTGGCAATCAATTTATTTCCATTTTTATGTCATTATATGATGCATCGATGGCAATCAATTTATTTCAATTTTTTTTATAGATACATCGATCGCAATCAATTTATTTCAATTTTTATGTCATTATATGATACATCGATAACATTCGCTTCTGCGCTATGATACGGCTGGCAATCAATTTATTTCAACTCAATTTTTTGTTATTATATAATACATCGATAACATTCCCTTCTGCAGTATGATATGGCTGGCAATCAATTTATTTCAACTCAATATACATGTCAAATTACGACATATTCCCTTGTGTAAGGGTATAATCCGTAATCGTTAGATGGCTCCCTTTTACACATTCCTTTGCGTAAGAGTAATACAGTATGATATGGCTGGCAATCAATTTATTTCAACCCAATAATCATGTCAAACTATGACACATTCCCTTGTGTGAGGGTAATGCGCCATCGTTAAATGGTGGCGCGCAATCAACAAATTCCCCTACATGGCTCCCTGTTACATTGATGGTGATATGCAATCATGAGATGGTTCTCTTATGCAGTAGTGATATCATGGTTCCCTTATGCAGTAGAGATAGCAATCAATTTATTTCAATTTTTATGTCATTATATAATACAAAAAAAAAAAACATTCGCTTCTCCACTATGATACGGCTGGCAATCAATTTATTTCAACTCAATTTTTTGTTATTATATAATGATAACATTCCCTTCTGCAGTATGATATGGCTGGCAATCAATTTATTTCAACTCAATATGCATGTCAAATTACGACATATTCCCTTGTGTAAGGGTATAATCCGTAATCGTTAGATGGCTCCCTTTTACACATTCCTTTGCGTAAGAGTAATACAGTATGATATGGCTGGCAATCAATTTATTTCAACCCAATATTCATGTCAAACTATGACACATTCCCTTGTGTGAGGGTAATGCGCCATCGTTAAATGGTGGCGCGCAATCAATAAATTCCCCTAGATGGCTCCCTTTTACATTGATGGTGATATGCAATCATGAGATGGTTCTCTTATGCGGTAGTGATATCATGGTTCCCTTATGCAGTAGAGATATCATGGTTATGGTTTACCAAATATCCTTGGGAGTAGTGATATCCTTGGCAATTGATCAATTTGTTTCGAATAAGATTCATAGCAACTTAGGATACATTTTCAATCAATATTCATGGCAAATTAGGATACATCTCCTCCAAAATATCATCCCCATATCATCCCAAACACATGGAATATATAGCTATTTAAAATTAGTCGTGCTGAAATAGGGTACACTAAAAAATGAGTAAGCGCATTAACATTGAAACAAACACTAAAAATAACCAACAACCCCTCTATAAGTTGCATGGTGGAACTCGTTACATCAAGTGGATGAACAAAAAGTGATATAAGCTGCAAAATCGAAGAGATAACCCCCTGAGGTATCAGACATGTAACCACCTGACCTGAAGTTTCAAATATGTATCTCCTTTGCAAAAGGAGCAAACCCTGTATAAGTTGCATAGTTGAACTTGTTACAACAAATTGGATGAACTATAAGTGCTACAAGTTGCGAGTTAAACTCTAAACCGAAAGCCGAGTGTGTAAGCTTTCACTCGTAGAGCTTTCAGAAACATGGAACCAACAATTTCTCCTTTACAAAGGATTCAAAACAATGCAACACCAGTCACCAGCCAACAATTTCTCCTTTACAAAGGATTCAAAACACCCAGGATGGAATGGAATAATAGTACATTAGTTGTCAAACAAATGTTTGATGCTAGAGATTGGTAAAATAATTCTGAGACCTGAAGAATTTGTTGCATCAAATTTATTTACATTATGACTAAAGTACCAGAATTTGGGTCAACCAACCTGCACGCTGTTGTTGCCTCCATCCTGTTGGTTCAACCTAGAGGTTGACCAACCTGCACACTGTCTACACGCTGCTATTGGCTTCATCCTGTTGGTTGACCAACCTGCACCCTGTTGACTCCATCCTATCGGTTCAACTTGGAGTTTTTCAACCTGGAGTTTGACCAACCTACACACTGCAAGTGTGCAGGTTGCTGTTGCCTGTTGGTTCAACCTGAAGGCTGTTGGTTCTGCACGCTGCAAGTTGGTTCTGCACGCTGAAGTGTGCAGGCTGCTGTCCTATCGGTTCAACTTGGAGTTTTTCAACCCGGAGTTTGACCAACCTGCACAGTGTGCAGGCTGCTGTTGCTTGTTGGTTCATCCTGAAGGTTGTTGGTTCTGCACGCTGAAGTGTGCAGGCTGCTGTTGCCTGTTGGTTCAACCTGAAGGTTGTTGGTTCTGCACGCTGCGAGTTGGTTCTGTTGTTGCCTGTTGGTTCAACCTGATGATTGTTGGTTCCATCCAATGAAGCTTGATGCATTCCATCCTTGTTAGTTCCTTCCATCTATTCCATCCAATGCAGAATTCCATCACTTCCATCTACCTGATGCACATCTATCCAATGAAGCTTGATGCACATCTAGCATTATAATGTATAATTTAAGGTCCACATTGTTGTGCTCATCTCATTATAATCTCGGATGCTCATCTATCAGAAAAGCATGATGCACATCTATCCAATGAAGCATGATGCACATCTAACATTATAATGTATAATTTAAAGTCCACATTGTTGTGCTCATCTCATTATAATGTCTATTGATTCTAAGAACCACGATGTTCCATCCAATGTCTGTTGATTCTAAGGACCACGATATTTCATCCAATGAAGCGTGATGCATTCCATCACGCCACTGCATCACGTCATTCCTCCAATGCATCACGCCATTTCATACTGTTGGTTCCTTCCAACTATTCTATCTAATGAAACATTCCATCCAACGAAGCCTGATGCGGACAACCTTGCCATATCATCCTGTTAGTTCTTTCCAACTATTCCATCTAATGATATAATGTATAATCCTAGGGACCACATTGTTGTGTTCTAAAGACAACCTTGTCATATCATCCTGTTAGTTCCTTCCAACTATTCCATCTAATGAAGCATTCAGTCTGTTCCATCCATCCAATGAAGCCTGATGAACATTTATCATTCTAATGTATAATTTTAAGGACCACATTGTTGTGCTCTAAGGACAGTTCCATCTGTTAGTTCCATCCAATGTTCCATGCAATGAAGCCTGAAGCTCATCTATCATTATAACTTCTGATGCTCATCTGTCATTATAATGTCTCATCTATCATTATAACTTCTGAAGCTCATCTGTATAATGTCTAATTCCCGGGACCATATTTTGTGTTCATGTCATTATAATGTCATTTAAAGCACACCATTGTGCTGTGATTCCAAGACCACTTTGTTGTGCAGGTTAATTCATCACATACTTGTGCTCATCTATCATTATAATGTTGATTTGAGCATTATAATGTTGATGTGAGGGACCATGTCGTACATGTTGTTGCACATGATACTATCGTTGTGCTCCTCTATTATGTTTTGATGTGCACATGATACTATCGTTGTGCTCCTCAATTATGTTTTGATTGAGCATCATAATGTTGATGTCTCAATTATGTTTTGATTTGAGCATCATAATGTTGATGATGTTTTGATTGAGCATCATAATGTTGATGTCTCAATTATGTTTTGATTTGAGCATCATAATGTTGATGTGAGGGACCATGTCGTACATGTAGTTGCACATGATGCTATTGTTGTGCTCCTCAATAAGTGTTTTCTTGTGTGTATTAGGTAAATAGTTGTAAATATAGCATAATGGTCCCTGCCAAGATATCCAAAACACAATATCAATTACAATTTGATTATTTTTCATTCGACTTTCGCTACCAAAATATCAAAAACTATTATCAAAACGCTTTGAGACATTGCAATACATTGAAATGTATTTGTCTGGGTTACAAACAAGACAATGTAATTGTTTGAAGTAAAAACAAGACCTCAAAAAATTTTAAGCTTTGCGGTTTCCATTCACACATTGTGATCATTCAAACATTGTGATCTAGACAACAATACTTCAAATCTTCCCCCTTCCTCATAAAAGGGGAAGAAAAGAACAACATATTATTTCACCTACCCCTAATGAATAAAAAAGAAAGTCCATAAATTCACCTCCAAGTACCAAAGTTAAATACGCTATAAATTGAAGTACACTATAAATTAAATTCTCCTCTGCGTGCCACCATAAATTTTCTTATTCACCACCATAAATCTGGGAGAAAGAAAAAGAAAGCAAAAACACACTAATTCACCTCAGCATACAGGTGAATCTAGGTGAATCTTCTTATTGATCACCTCCGCATAAAAAATATGCCATAAATAAATCTTCTTATTCACCACCATAAATCTGGGAGAGAGAAAAAAGCACATTAATTCACCTCAGCATACAGGTGAATCTTCTTATTGATCACCTCCGCATAAAAAGTATGCCATAAATAAATCTTCTTATTTACCACCATATTCACCACCATAAATGTGGGAGAAAGAAAAGAAAGAAAAAACACATTAATTCACATCCCCATGCCATAAATAAACCTTCTTATTCACCACCATAAATCTGGGAGAAAGAAAAAGAAAGGAAAAAACGCATTAATTCACCTCAGCATACACGTGAATCTTCTTATTGATCACCTCCGCATACAGAAGTATGCCATAAATCTTCTCCTGAATAAGAAGGAAACTGTAAGCCATAAATAAATACAATAACGAGGTGTAACGAGGTGAATCTTCTTATTGATCACCTCTGCATAAAGATGTCATAAATCTTCTCCTCAATAAAAAAATCACCTCCGCATACAGAAGTATGCCTTAAATCTTCTCCTCAATAAAAAGGAAATTGTATGCCATAAATATGTTGGGAATTTCTGGGCATTCCGAACAAAAATAACAGAACAGAACAATGCTCTGTTTTTACACAGCGAAAACAGAAAAAAAATCGCTTTGCTGAAACTGGTGTTTCAGCAACGTAAAAATTTCGTCAGTTGCTGAACGTGGTGTTTCAGCAACAGGGTTTTTTTGACGCAAAACTATTTTCGACTTACGGTGTTTTAGCAATGTGATTTTGACGCTAAGTCATTTTATGGGCATCAAAATTACTTAGAGTAAAATCAAAGTGTTT